>JAQGAK010003938.1:0-13521 GCA_034696945.1 Lipothrix lubbocki
ATAAAAAAAACAATAAATAAATAAAAAAATAAATAAAAATAAATAAATAAAAAAAACAAAAAAAACAAAATAAATAAATAATAGCAAATAAAAATATCTGAATAATAATATATAAAAGTAAAATTAAAACTCTGAAACTCCCCTTTAAAAGCGTAGTTTAGCATCACGCAAAAAATAGGAAAAAAATGCTTATCCATCGCCATCCACTACCCACTACACAAAAAATATCTGAAAATAGGAATAATTTCCCATGGGAAAAGTCATAAAGCTTTGAACTCAATGACGTTCCAGACTCCCGTAGAAAGTGTGTAGGAAAGGATTGGAGGAGGAAAGTGTGAGCGGTGGAAGGAAGTTGGAGCGGGATGAATCAAATGAGCACGCAAATATTCAGATTATTGTACAAACTTCATTCGAAATTAATTCCTTCGCTTCTGACAGATTTCACATCATCCTTCAACAACGGTAATGTGTGCGGCCGTGGCTACAAATAACACGGACAACCTTGGTAATGGTAAGGAATATCATTTCCTTCAAATTAAATATTCTCATTCAAATTTACAAGAATTAGTCTGACAACATCAGTTGTTGGCATCAAAAATCCCGTCCGAATCATCCCCAGACCAGGTCAGACCCGTATTGTCCATTCTAATTCCTGTGAGCCCAAAGCCCGGTTTTTTCCCATCTGATCCCTTTCTCCTACCCTCCCGCCTACCAATTTTTTAAATTTATTAATGGACAACAACAACAACAACCAAAACAATGACAACGAAAAAGATGAAGCTCCGAGCAGATCAGCAGCCGCGCTGCTCCTAAAAGAATGCCAAGAAGCTCAATCTGACGATGATGATAATGTTATTGAGGATCAGGGACAGGAAATCGTTGTATTTTAGAACAAATGAGTAATATTATAATAAAAAGAATACTTGAAAATGCTGGAAATATAATTTAGTTAATCCATTCCCTGCTCAATTCCAGGCTCAGGTCCTTCCAGCGTGTCCAGGTCGGGTCGGGTCCGGAAGAAAAGCTCCCTTCTGGCGGATTATGAGTCCACAGATGGGTTTGAGAAGCCTAAGAAGGAGAAAATGCCTAGAAGTAGAGAGAAAAACCCGGGCACGCCGAAGGTAATTGATCAGGAATATTAATTTGAATTATTAAAATTTTGTATTATGAATTATTTTGAATGTCCACAGTCGCGCAGTTAGTTTTAAGGATCTAGTAATAATAAATAATATAATAAATAAGTTTGCGGATTATTCGTTTCTTGAATTAATAATGAAATATTGATACTTTCCAGGTAACGCTGAAAATTGGCTCGCCAGGCGAGACTCCGAAAAGACCAGGGGGGAAAAAAGGAGGGAAGGGCAAGAGAATGAAATTATCAACGAGCATGGAAATGCAAGTCCGACCGGGACTAGATTATTCTCTGGATGATGACGAAGGAGAATTGGAAATCGATCTGCCTCCAGAATACGAAAATAGTATTCCGATTTTAGGAGCTGAAGAAATTATCGACGAGGGGCTGTTGGATGAAGAGGATGGAGCAACTGAGGTTGCGGAAAATACGTCGGTTAATCGTCTCAAGTCCCAAGCGGAGTCAACTTACTTCATGGAAAAGTCCATGGAGAAGAATCGCAAAACTGTACAAGCTACCCCCGGTCAACCTGGGAAGGTTAAGCAGGCGAGGAAGGACAAGGGGGTATGGCTTTGATAGTTATTTAATATAGTCATTAATTTGGGAGTCAAGTATATTTATTAAAACGAAAGCAATTTTTAAATTTAAATAAAAAACAAAATGGAATTTATTAAAGTGATGATTTTTTATTATTAATTTTGTTCTAAACTTTGAATTTAGAGTTCAAGAGTGACGGCCTACATGCTGTGGTCTAAAGAGCAGAGAGCAGCCTACGAGAAGAAAAACTCCAGCCTGGACTTCCCCCAAATGTCCAAGAAACTTAGTGACCTCTGGGCGACCGTCCCTCAGAACCAGAAGAAGATGTGGAAGAATAAAGCGGCGAAAATCATGAAGAAGAATTCAAATATAAATGAAAATATGAAGAATTCCGCACCCAAGGGTAAATCAGCAATGAAAGTATCTCCCTACCAGCCTCCGCCACATCCAGCTCCACTAGCAGTTCTCAAGCCCTTACACCCACCTCCTCATCATCCAGCAATAAAGGAAACTAATTCTGTTAAAGCTGTTAAAACTGTTAAAGCCAAAAAGTCTCCACAATTCAATGCGGGGATAAATAACAAAACTAATGTGGGACCGAAGGTGAGCAAAAGTTCAAAAAATAAAAGTCCGAGTAATAATCGGCCCCCCGCTCCAAAGCCCAGATCCAAATCCAAGGGTAAATTGACGACTTTGGCTGCCATTCCCTCAACTTCCAAAAACAAAAAAGTCAGTCCACCTAGCGCCCCGGGAAAGGGCAAGGGGAAAGGCAATGCTAAAACTACTAAGAATTCCAGTCTTCAAAACAACTTTAATGTAATCAGCTCACCTTCAGCATTCTCCCAGCAGACAAACGTTCAAATCAAGGGGGATAATCGCAGGTTTCTGAAAAATAACTCAGCCGGTGGAAGCAATTTCTATAGTGCAAGTTCATCCTCTCAGTCATCCAAATTCCTTGCTGGCACTTCTCATTCCAAGACATTTCAGCAGCAGTAAGAAGTTGAATTTTTTAAATCTATGTTTAAAAAAAACAATTTTAATTCATTCATTTTATTTATCTGAAAACGTGTTTATTTTTGTATTTTTAATTATTCAACTTTTTGAAATACATTTTTAGTTTCTCCCCGAAGAAAGAAGAGGATCCTGGCATGTACAAAGTGACCGGCACGGCACCGATTGATGTCGCAGCTCATTTCAGTCTTCTAGGGGAATCCTTAAGTATAATTGGGGAACGGTTGAAAGAACATGAGGTAAGTAGCCTCGATTGAGGACAGGATTTGAGATTCATTTCTCTACGTGAGGTCGACAACAAAGAGCAATAATATTATCAAGGCTAAGCAATATGTATATAAGTATACAAATATATGTAATAGAGCTTTTAGTATATGTATAGATATACCAGAAGAGCAATTATGATCAGAAATGCTATATACAATCTTTTTTCTTTTTGATTTGCTCTCGTCTCCAACAGGGTCAGACAGTCAGTGGTAGCCTCTCTGTACTTCTGGACTCACTCCTGTGTGCATGCGGACCCCTCCTCTGCCTCACTCAACAAGTTCCGGAACTTAACAGCATCCCTCCTGGGAAACTAGCACATTTATTGGATAATATTGCCTATATCATGCCTGGACTGTAGTTTTAGTATCTTCCGTCAAGCCTGAATCTATACGGGAGCTTGTCCATATATGTCTACATATACCGAAGAATTTCTACCGAAACTGAAATTTCTAACTATACATAATTACATAAAGCTATATCACAGCACAGTACATCCAAGCATCAAATTTCTGTTCAGTTAAACAGTTTCAACAACCAAAGCAATAGGACTATTCTAATTGTTTTAGCTTTCAGACTTTAAATTAATCTTTTCTTTACATATTGTGTTTGCACTGAAATTATTCAAAATTAATTAACGTTCTTCATTTCGACTGCAGGTTGAACATTCAAAATGGGAGTTAGGATGTAGTTTTCTCGTGAGAAGATTTTTATTAGTGTAATTTAATACTGTAATGGAAAATAATTATTATTTAAATAGAAATTATTATTTAATGCAAGTCTTTATTCAATGAAAAATCTTTAAATCAGTGAAATAATTTAATTATATAATTATTATGGTTAAACTGCGGTTAAATACATTATTACCAACTGGACTTTGCTTTAGATGGAAGGTGGTTACTTATATATACTTATACAAATACAATATACCAAGAAGTGCAACTGTAGAGTTAAAAACAATGATTTAATGTTTTGTTTAGAATACAGTACAGAAAGGTATTCGAATTATTGAGGATGTATCAAGTATACAACTGATATACCGAATCATAGAGTGTAGTTTATAATATATTAAGTCAGCCTTATTTAAATGTTATTTATACATATAAGTTTACAGTTTCCAATAGATTAAATAAGTCCAGTTAACGTTGTAATATTATAATTATAATTATGATAATTTAAAAATATGATTTTAGAAAACATTGTAAAAGTTAAAATAGCTACCAACTTCTGTTTTTAATCGACATAATTAATTTAATAATCTATTGGTGTCCTGGTTTTTGGAGGAATTTACAAAAAGCAAACTGATCATTATAAATATGAAGTCTATGCAACACAATGAATCACATTAAATTAATGGAGCTACATGTTTCGTAAGGTTAATATGTATCAAGAATTTTTCCCTTTTTTAAGTATTTAATATAGGCACAGAATATTACTGTATTCCATTTTATCTCATTTTAACATCCTGCTCGGTTATTATCACAAGTAAATCAAATAATAATGTTTTGTTAAAATTATTTATGCAATAGATATATAAGTAGGGCTAAATCAGGACGCAGCCAATTGTTATTGAATATTGTAATAATTAATATTTGGTATAAATTGTAATATTGAAAATTGAAACACTATTTTATATATTTAATGTTAAATATATAAAGTACTATACACACTATAGAGCTATTTAAGCACTTATTACACTTAAAATTATATTGAAGGAAGATTGTCAGCCATGTAATATTAGAGAGAATTAGAAGCGTGGTTCAATTGCAATATAATTAAAACTACAAGTAATTTGCAATAATTACAATTTATTTATGAAATTATATTATACATAGGTAGTTTTATGAATAATGATTACACAATGCTAAGAAATAATGTATACAAGATGCTTGCATGAAATGCATATAATATTGTGTAAGGTGAATGCTTTTAATAGAGATGTAAACTATGAAAACATTAAATTAATAATAGTACAAGTACATATATCTAATAAGTATGAGGATACACGACTGGTTGAATGTAGACATGATTTTAATAAATTTTGATTAATTTATCGCTGAATCGACCGACCGCGTTCTTTATTCAATGATCCATCTCCATCTTCATTTAATTATTGTATTACTTTTTATTATTTTTGCATGACATGAAATACAAAAATATTATAAATAACGAGATCAGGTTATAATCAGTATTCCTTCATTTTAGAATTTGAAAATATCTTATAGCAATTATTTATTTGTATTAAAAAAAATTATTTTCATTTACCTTTTTGTGGATATTTTTATTTTTTTAAATTATTGTTAATTGGTTTAAAAACAGTTATATTTATTTTCTTTAAAATAATTTGATTTACTTTTTTTAAATTCTTTGTATTTATATTTATGGTTATTATTACTTATTATATTGTTATTAATATTATTTATTTTATTTATTTATTTATTTTGAAATCAATTATATAAATTATTTTTATTCATTTTTAATTTGACGAATTTAATTTATTTTATTTTTATTAACATTATTTAATTTTACATTTTTTTTACTATTGATTAATTTTTTATGTACTTGTTATTTTCATAGAACCCTACAGGCCCACTAATGAATACATATTTCCTCACTGCTCACTCTCCAAATCCCGAGACGAAAAAGATTGCAAGAATTGGAAAACAGGATACGGCAGCAGAATCAGAAACAATAACGTACCTGAGAGTCTATTTAGGATTCTGGAGATGGAATGGGGTTAAAAACAAGTTGGAACCTACAAGCCATCGTCTTTGTACTTAAGAAAGTATTTCTATAAAAGGAGAATTCACTTCTCTTCTTCCGTGTACAATGGGCTTAATCCGAAATAAAAGCAAACAAACCCGGGTAGTGAGAGCTATACAGCAATATATAAAAAGAAGCTATAATAGCTCTTCTCCTTGAAAGGAAAATGGAAGGATTTATAGTTAAAGGTAAGAGTTACTCCGTCAGTGTAAAAATTCATATGTATGTACACATGTATAAAAAATATATCGGGAAGGCGGACAAAAACAAGGTTGTTTTTTATACGCCCGTTGGGTTCAATTCGGATAAAACCAGTAAGTTTTTTTTCCGCCTGGACTGGAATACAAAATAAAAACTAAATAAATCCTTTAGCCGACACACTTTTATAAAAACGTCTATCATCTCCTTCCCAAATCCGCACAATAGACACGGCCAATTCCAATACATATGTACATACATATACCCTCGAATTTTTTTCTAATCCTAATAATTTCTGCACTTCTTCGTGTTATGTTGTTGCTTTTCCTTGCTGTATTCTCTCTGCAATAATAAAGCACGGACTTCTTGGTGTATTTTTGGATTTCCTATATGGGTAAATGAATACGTTTTTATACATTATCATAATACAATCCATCCAGTATTTTACACTTTTTCTTATATGGACGCAAGCAGTGCGAGCACAATTTACTATGTAGGGATACTATTCTTTAGCACATATTTTCATTAAAATCAATATTTCATAACATAGCAAAGCATTCAGTTTTTATTGAAACAATATTTTTTATTTTGGAAAGAAAAAAAACAATGAAGTCGTCTACATATAAGCAAGCAACGAACTGAAAACTGAAAAGCGCGAGTCCGTGCGAGTGAAAATAGAAAATAAATCAAATACATTTTTACGCGTCAAGCTCTTATAATTTTAGCGTAACTCTTTGAAGTTGTTATCATCAGTTTTTAAATTGATTCGGCGAGATGGTTAATTTTTTATTGACTTAGAATTTAATTGGTGTTGATTTATTATTTTATTTTCATTGATTTGTTTATTTTAGGTATATTTAATTTTCAATGATTCGATTTTAATTGATTTATTTGTTATAAACGGATTATTAATTTATTTTGTTTTTGGTTATTTATTTATCCATTATTATTATGTATTTATGTTTTATTACTTTTATCTCTTTTATTTTATATTTATTATATTATTTATTGCCTTATTTGGTATGTATTTATTATTTATTTATTATATTATTTATTACCTTATTTGCTATGCATTTATTATTTATTAATTTATTATTTACATTATTTGGTATGTATTTATTATTTATTAATTTATTATTTACATTATTTGGTATGTATTTATTATTTATTCTTTATTTATGTAATTTATTTATTTAAAATGAAACTACCAAATGGTCAAGCAGAACATGAGTTACACAGCATCAAGTGTAGTTGATTTGAAACGGGAAAAAATCTTGTAGATAAGATTCCAGCAGTAAAACCAAAAACTTTTGATGTTATAGTTGTTTTACCTTTTACCTTGCAGGATCTACAGGGCGATAGCTTTTTATTGCTCCGGATTACATAAGCCTGATCCTCAAAGTCGTTGTTTTTTCGGGTCCGCAACTTCCCAAATACTTAATATTCCTAATCTGAATTATACTTGCAGGGGGAAAGGAAATAACAAGAACCGGGAGGAGAAAAAAATGGGAACTGTGACACTTGTGCCGAAGTAAAATAAGTATGTACACACATGTATTTTTTATAGTTGTGTGTGTAGAGATGAGATAGCTGTTGCTTTTTTTATACTTCGTCAATTTTCTCGTTTTATAGCCCCTCGTAAAAAAGTTTCACTATATTTTTATCCCACGGAATTGCAGTATAAAATGAAGACTATTGTGGGCAAATTACTATTTATTTTTATTACTTACAACCTGCTGGTCTGCGAAATGCGTGGGGGATAGGAGTCAAAAGTACGATTAGTCTTTTGCTTGTTGTTTTTGTGTGTGTGTGTATATATATTGTAAAAGTAAAAGGGCTAAAAGATTTTAACAAATGAATTTCGAAAGCCTTTGTTGGAGTTATTAGAGTTACATTTGTCCACGTTTCCCCGTTCTCGGACGACTTGATTGCTTCACATGGGACTAAACGACAATGATGGATCTACACCTGTCGGGGATTGTTTTCGGTCGAAATTGATCTAAAGAGGATTAAATGCCGTAATATTGTTTTTTCTTTTCGTTTAGATTTCCTGTTCCAGATTTTGATGAATTGTATTGTGCAAGTTTCTCGCTTTCGCTCGCGTGGAATTATAGTAGAAACAAGTACAAACAGTCAACTTGGCAGCAATCCTGTAAACAAGATCTGTTATCGTAGCTTTGCGGAATCATGATTTAATGTAAACATTAATTAGTAATAGTTAATTAGTTTGTTTAATTGAATGCATGTAGGACTTCTGAGCCAAATTCCGCGCATACAAATTAATTACTGGGTATTCCGCTTATTATACGTTGTGACGGTTTTTCTTGGTCTAGAGATTTTCATCATACATTCATCGGAACGAGATACAGATCTTATTTGTATTTTTTTAAATTGAGAATACAAATTCTTAAAATGGTGGACCGATCCAATAAAATTGTCGAAGATAACAAATGGTATAATAGATTCCCAAATTTGAAATTTGAAGTACAAAATTATATACATACAAAGATATTTTTAAGCATTCAAACTAAAGAATCCAAAATGGCGGAGCTATCAGATGAAAATTGCAAAATACTGGAACGGTCATTTGAAAAATGCAAATATCATACTTTAAAGTGACGAGTTCATAAAATTTGAAGTCATATATGAGCGATTTTTAAAAATCGGAACCTAAAATGGCGGATTTTTAAAATTTTGAACCTAAAATGGCAGATTTTTAAAATTTTGACCCTAAAATGGCGGAATGTCAAAATTTTGAAGAAAATTAATTCCAAGATGGTGAATACATCAAATTGAAAGATTAAACTATTTTAATGATTTTTCAAGATGGAGGAGAGAACCAAAAGTAAACCTTTAAACGAATAGAGTTGCGGTAATAGCTTTGAGATTTTTCGGCGCGCGGCGGGTATAGGAAACTTCATCAAAATAGTCTTCGTTTTATCTTCAAATGCGGACGTTCAACCGCAATGTGGTGGAAATAAAATATCGAAATGCATTTTGCTCATTGATCATCATCAAGAATAGCGAGAGGTTAGAATAACAAATGGATGCAGTTGAAGAGGTCGTAAGGCTCATACTCACATATAGTTCCATTATACAACAAGTCTTATTATTGATGTTTCTTTGTATAATAAGTTGTCAAGACGAAATGCAAACATTTTGTGAATAGATAATACTGTCAGACGGAGATACCGACATCCTCGCCAAGGAAGGAATTCTGCCGCGGCTAATAATACCCTGGCCTCATCTATATACAGACAGTAATAATGCTTTTACACAAAATATATCGATGAATTTATCAAAAGTATGAACGAATTCCCTCGTTAAAAGATATGAAAAGAATTATTTCCATCGTCTGTAAGTAGGTATGTACACATTACATATATATACATATGCACGTACCTCCATATAGATATTTGTTTGTATAGATACCTAAGCCGTTGAAAACGCTGGGGTTGTTTAGATTCGAAAGGATTTTATACATGCGGATAATAAATGATACGTTTGAGAATTGATCAAGTGGGTTGACGTTTGGGATTGGCAATTGACAGCCAAAGAAATGCTCTCCATTAATCATGGTCTCATTTCAAAAGTAAGGAGTTATTTATTATTCATGTGCCTATATAGACTCGTCCTATTAGGTTTTTCCATGTATGCTCAAGGAGAAGGACCACTTTAAGTCGATTTTCTCCAGTTTCCCACACATTTCTCCTCCTGTCTTTCCCAGCCTTTTATTCCTTAAATAGCAAGTCAAAATGCTATTTTTGTATTCGCATTTTATATCACGCAACTGTATTTTTTCCATAATACTTTTCTTTTTACTATAGAAATAGATGCAATAATACTTAATTTCCTTTCCGCTCCGACAGCACGAGCTTTCTTTTTTTTAGGGAAATGAACAAACAAAATTAATAAATTATACTGGAAATACTATTTTCAGAAACTTGAAGAATTCGGCGTTTAAAAATTTCAAAGAAAATCATTCCCATTAAACTAAATTCATATGAAAAATTCCAGCAAAAATTCAAACTCCAATAATTCCCACTAGAAAAAAATAAATAAATAAGTTAAATAAATAAGAAAAAAAATAACAGGAAATAAAAATTCCCACACAAAATCTCTATTAAAATCCTTCCCCGATAATAATTTCCACTTGAGAAATCCCAAGAAAAAAATTTATTCCCCTCCAGGTTTTTGCATGCATATTTTATTTTTCGTTGAAAAACGTCCTAATATAATCAAAAGATAAAATCTACTTTCTCTCCGAATTTAAATTCTAGGAAACTAAAAGAAGGAAAATAGGGTTTGGCATGAAAGCCCTCCGCGTGACATAATTTCACACGATTTAATAATGATTTCCTTTCTATTGTATGAGCCTGCTGCTCTGCTGTTCTGGCAGTGCGTCGTCTTATGTATACATATGTATTGCACATGAAAAATCCCCTTTCTTCCCCCTGCTCATGTAGGATTTGCTCCGGCTATGTATTTTGAAACGGGAAAGAAAGGCAATTAAATTAATCTCCAGCTATTTCATTTTCCATTGTAATGGGGGGTATAATGATATATTTTGTTTTGCGTAGGGGAGAAGGCATGTAATATAATGCACATATATGACACAGCGGATATGTATATAATTACTATAAATGCTAAAAATTGTGGCGCATGTATTTATATAGCACACATATGTGTATTTTAATGTTGGAGAAAATATATGTTTGTAAAAATTCCGGCCTTTTATATTTGCAACAATTAGAATGCCCTGATTTAACGTTGTGTGGATATAAAAAGCATGAACCTCCCAAAAACCTTTCGTGTGTAAAAAAAATCGAGCATTGGCCCTAAATGATGAAAAATTATTATTATTATTATTATTCGTACAGGAACACAAACGGACTTATACACGGTAATACGTTTCCCTAATATTCTTCAGACGTGCCTGAATATCCAAGAGCCCTGGTCCCTTTAGCCCTATAACACGTACTGTGTGCGTGTATACAAATTAATATATATTTACTAAGGACGCATATACATATGTAGGGAGCAAAGTATATAGAAAATAAAGAAAAGACCGTTAAAACAACAATATTTTATGACTTGGTCCACCCTCGTCGTAAAGAAAGTGCGTGTTTGAGCCGCACAAATATTACAATGATATTGTGTGACAAAACGGTGCCAGGATCGGTGATCTTTCCTCGAATATTAGCATTAAACCTACTATTAATATTATAGCATTCCCTGCATGTACTCTGTACATATGTAATTAAATATAGATACGTTATTGTATGGTGGATTTGTACAGTAAAACCAAGAGGGCATAAAATTACGACGTGTGGATTGTACGTTATATTCGCCTATTTTTACTTATCAAGGTTTAACGGGCGTCGTGTGCTGGTTATATAGACTTATATATGAATTTGATGCATATTTATTTTCAGCAACGTTTCGTTTATGAGGAATAATTTTAAATATAGCTCTTACATTCGTAATCTGCCGTTTGCTCCTATCATTATTACTTGGTTGGTTACAGGCAGATGGATTAGTCCTTTATAATAATAAGCGACGCCGTGTGTAAGTGGAGAAAACTTTAGGAAATAACGTAAAATATACAAATATTATCTTAAAATTCTAAAAAAATAATGTTAAAATGTAATCATTTTTATGAAAATTTGGAAAATCACGTCAAAACAGAAATATCTAAAAAACAGAATATAAATATATGAATTTATTTTATAAAATAAAGATAAACCATGTCAAAATATAGTAAATCAGTGCTATAACCATACATAAGTCCGTGAATTTATGTATTTCACATGTGGAAAATGCATCTTTAGTGCTTTGAATTACTTCAAAGTAAAGAATATTCATTTTTTAAATCCAGTGGTAAGGATGAATAAATTAATTTTACGTAGACTGAAATTATTAATATTTAATTTTAATTAAGATGATTTAAAAAAATCAAAACCTTTGTCAACATACAATTTTATTGTCTAAAATTCATAAATTAGGCAAATGAATCTACGCAAAATCCATATGGAAAGGCAGATGCAAGTTAGATTTTACAAATACAAATACAAAATATTTGTAATACAAATTTTACAAGTTTAATAGCTTCGTATTTGCATAAATTAGGACCTGGACCTGGAGCTACTACAAGAAAAGTTCAGAACTCTAGTACACGATGTGTTTTTTTCTCCAGAAAAACCTCCATGTCCATAAATACCATCCTTATTATTTACTTCTTCACACTAATATTTTAATTATACTTCACTTCCCAGTGATATTGTTTATGTATAAGTACATTAATAATAATAATTATTATTATATAATAACACATAGTGGGAATAACAGCAATGTACAGAACTATTGATGCTACCAACTATTACATGTATGCACATTACGTAGGCATATATAGTTTATATACCTGTATGTACATCTACGAAGATTGTGAGTCTCAAAGAGGTAAATCCGTTTTGGAACTAGATTTCCTGCCTAACAACCCAGATTTGCCTGGTTTTGGAACGACTATTTGCATGCTTGTTCAAGATTTATGACTACTTGTTCCTATCCATATTATCCCTTAACGCCTACAAGGACGTCCATGTGCTTATAGCGAAAGCTCCTCCGAGAGAGAAAAAGCGAGTCTATATGGAAGAGCTGAGGTAAGGAAAATGAGTGGAGGGGAGAAATGTGCAATTTAGAGCGTGGCTCTATTAATTTCCCTTTCCTTAAAGCTGCCTTGTCAGGTGCAGCTTTACGAATATTTTTCTATACTCGAGGCCCCGGCATTTATACATGTTTTCTGAGGCAATAGGACAGGCTTTCGGCAAAATTTATACGGGTTTCTCTTTTTATATGCGGGACGTTTATACATAATTTCTGCATTTTGTATGGGAAATTTGTACACAATTCCTGTAATTTATATGGAGAATTTGTACATAATTTCTATATTTTATTTGGAGAATGTGTACATCATTTCTCTATTTTATACGCGAAATTCATATACATGATTTCTGATATAATACATATGTTTTTGTTTCATACAGCTATACACGCCTTTCCCTTACGTCCAAAAATAAAGCAATATTTCTCCAACTGGAAAAATTATTGTAGTGTTCCGTATATAGCAAGTTACATATGTATTCATTTCACCTAATAGCTCCATTAATTCACACAGGAGCCATTCCTTCAAGTGGAAGTGAACAATTTCATATTTAAATTAGTACTATAACTCCCTCAGGATTATATCATCATTAGTCTAGTTTATTCGTGTTATACTTGTATTATTAATCAAAATCCATTTATTTTACGCTTTGAGCAGCCCTCACCGACGCTATCGCATAAGCGCAATAAATCTTTGGGACGGAGGAGAGGTCCTATATTTTGCTTATTTACACAAGACCATTACCATTGACATGCAAAACATTCCCATCTATTAAATTTGCAAACACATCGGGAAATTATGCACTCAGCATTTTTCAATTTATTATTAGCAACAGAATATTATATTCCGAATGTACTTTAAAAATGTATTTAGCTATATCTGTTTTCATTAAATACATGTAGTTCCTGCACACTGGCATCTTTCGACAATTTTTGTATTTATTATTTTATTTATT
>JAQGAK010003939.1:0-13519 GCA_034696945.1 Lipothrix lubbocki
ATTATTTGGTGCAAGTTTATATTATTTGGTGCTGATTGCTGTTATAAATGGTGCAAGGTAATTTGGTGCTGAAATCTAATTTATTTGGTGCAAATTAAAATATTTCCCGAATTTTAGTGTATTTAGATAAACGTAATAACAGGGGATATTTTAACATGTTAACTGTGGGAAATAACATTCCTACAGCCCTACAAAGTTCACCCAGCCGCTCAGAGTTGCACACAGCCCTTCAAAAGTCACGCAGTTTTTGCCCTTTTACACGTGTTTAGCGTGTATATTAAGTCCCGCCAGTAACAAAAATTTTGGAAAGGCCGGATCTGATTTAATAGTATTTTTAATTGTCAGCAAATACGACCTTAACATCCATGGTAACATTGGGACACTGTCACCTTAGAATTATATCCCGGGGTGACAGGCTATGCTAATGTCACCCAAGAAATTTTTAGGACCTAAATTGGGAATGTGTGTGTGTGTATGACAATATTGTAAATAATGCATATAGCACAACCCATAAAGTTAAGAATTTACTGGTTCTTGGTATATCAAATATATAATAAGTCATGTATACTCAATTAATTGGGAATAAGTCTTTCCGGAATAGGGTGCATATAGGGTCATATTGGATACAGATTATTATATGCGTGGCATTTTTTCTGCTTTGTTATCCATGTATTTTTGGAATTCACTCCACTTGCATTTTGATGAAATGGTCACTAAGTAAGAGCCATAACATGTTGTACTCTTTGACATTTTTTTACATTTGAAATTCCAGAGTAAAGTTTTTGAAAAAGCTGAAAAAAACGTATTAAAATCCAAATAAATTGCCCGTTTTGCTGCAAAACCGATTTTGGTAAAATTAAAAATTACATAATAAAAACGGTGGAGGGGTAATAGTGTATAAAATTTACTTATTTTTACATTCCCGGAATTCTGTGGCCTCATTTTAAAACAATTTTCGGCAAACCGATGACCCTTGGATTTTCATAAAATTTCGGTAAAATGTTAGCAGTGCAATGTTTTTGTTAATCTTTAAAAAAGTTCAAAAAATATTAAAAAACCAGTAGTCTGACCTTAAATTTTTAGGTTTTGAAAAAACAATAAAGTCCGATCTAAAACTTGCACTGCTAATATTTTACTGTAATTTTATCAAAATTGAACAAAAAAAATGAGCTACTATGTATTAGTAATTCGTAAATGCACTAAATTAGCATATGCAAATACTTACGCGTTTTGTTAGCTGAAAATCATGTAGGCCAACATGACTGACATATTGCCACTTTGTCACCCCAGGTATATTTATGATGTTAAGGCCTTGAGCTATGTTATATTAATTGGATTGATTACTACATACATACAAACAATTATCTGAATATTGGCGAAAACATTGCGTATAAAATTGTATTATTAAGATTCCCCAAATATGCTCATTTAAAAGAGACAATCGACTTCGGCCGCGTTTGACCAGATCACTGTCAGCAAGAAAAAACAAAGTGCCTTTTTGACACTTTTTTAGTAGTATTTTCACTAATGTGCAAAAGGTCAGAATACTTGTTGATGAGTAAGAATGCCAGCTTTTCGCATTTTTTGAACAGCAATTTTCGCTTTTTGTGAAGATAATTTTTAGCATTATTCGCTTTTTTATTGCATACAAAATATACTACTTAAACTGCAGCAAACTCTCGCTGTTGTATAATGCGATAATATAAATCACCCAAATTAGTCTCTTTACTAAGACTTTACTTGTCGAGAGCTCGTATTTGTTTAACTTTGTATGATTTGCGTTCACAAAGGATCTTTTACAGAGGAAGCTATGTTATATATTTCTCTTATATTGAAAGACCGGGGAACATTATCAATTAAGCTAACTATTTTTTGTAAGGGAATGTGCATAAACCAATACATGGGTTCGAATAATAAATCTTTAATATTTTAAAAAGTCTTTTAAGTTAAGTTACTTCCTTTTTGTTGGTTTACATTTACTGTAAATATTTTTCAATGTATATTTAAGTATTCCACAATAACTGAACTGAAAGATAGGTTAGCAGGTTTTTTTGTGACAGTTTGAAAGCAAATTATAAATTTTTGATTATTGATTTAAAAAACATTATGTATACCAACTGTCTGTTTAATTAGAAAATTCAAATATTAAATTGACTCTTAAGGAATTTTCATTGAACGTTATAAATTTTAATTGGGAATTTAACACTGTAATTAGAAATTGTCAATTGTAATTAAAAATTGTAAACTTTAATTGTAAATAGCAGCTGTAAATTATTGAAAATAACGAATTCTTAGAAAATGGTAGATTTTTATTTATAAAGTGGGGATTTTTATTTATAAATTAGGGATTTTTATTTAAAAATTTAGAATTTTTATTTATAAACTGGGGATTTTTATTTAAAAATTGAAAATTTGTTTTATTAATTGAGGATTTTTATTGAGTAATATAAAGTTTTTATTTAGAAATTAAAGATTTTTATTTAAAAATATAGAATTTTCATTTAGAAATTAGGGATTTGTTCTTTATAAATTAACGACTTTTATTATTAAATTAAGGATTCGTATTATTAGAGTCAGGAATTATTTAAGTAAATTACGGATTTGTAATTATTAATTATTGATTTTTGTTTAAAGTTGAAGATTTTGTAATCAAAATAGTCGAACTGTTATTAAAAAATGTCAATTTTTGTTTATTAGTTCAATTTAGTAAATATAAAAGCAAAAAAGCGCATTTTAAAGGGAAAATCGCATTTTATGGTTTTTTTCGGAAAATTCGCAAATTGTTTTTTCGGTTTTGAGATGTACACATGACCAATGTTCAAGTTTATATAGGTGCCAATAGTCCAGCGAGCACTTTTCAAAAAATCGCGTTTGGCATTCTTATTGATGAGCTTTTGCTGTAGCAAAACAAATTTTTAAGATTTCTCGGGAGCAATATGTGCGGGTTAGAGCAATAGAAGGACCTATTATTAAAATTCCTATTAGGATTATCGCCCACACAGGCAAATACAGTTAACTTTTTCTACAACCGACCACTATGAATCACTGAAACTATACTTTTAATGAAGATCTCTTGTACAGAGAGCTTTCATGCAAATAACAATGTATTAAATGTGAAAAAAACATTTCCAAAAAAAAGTACTCGTACATAATGGTTTCGTATTAAAGATTTCATACAAATCATATGAAGCTGAAAAGCTAACTACAGGTATGAAGATAGTTTATGTACTAATTGTGTTGCTACTGACGAATAATTTAATTGAAATATATAGTGGCGCAAATGACACGCAGTAGGTTGGCCTTAAAGTACCCGCCAGCTGGATTAGGACGAATATTGTTTTAACTCTCACATTTTCAGCTGTTACAAATTGCTAATAATTTTTTTTATCAAACAAAAATTATAAAATATCAAAACAGTAGTCCTGTCCACCAAATCTCGATAACAAAAAAATATATACAAGATTCACGAATAGGTTAAGACTTTGGACATGTATATAAAGAAAATACGACTCTGTATAGCCCTAGGGTGCATCGGAGTATAAACCAAAATTTTTTTTATATAAATAATAATCCTTTAACTCAACGTTTCATTTCTAAATTATCTCAAAATGAGAAACATCGAATCCACCTCGCTTTTGTCGCAGTTTGAATCAGAAGTACAGGCTATTGCTGGAGATTTAGAAGAAGCATGACTTAGACAGGAACCTTTCGTGTTTCACAACACGCACCCACTTTTGGCGCCCAGTCAAATAGCTACATACGCAATAGCAGGAGAAACGAAGAGTGCTAGCGAGCTTACCGACTTCTTTTGGAACAGTTTGGAAGCTACAATAAACAACCTACCCATTGACGCCCAAATGCCAGGAGAAATCAAGTTGCGACACAAAAACAGTGGTGAGGAGAAGAAAGACGCCCCAGTAACTCCTACAGGTCCGTATATTATGCTAAAATTACTTATGTTCCAATAAAAACAATTTTCGTCATAGTAATAAGAATGAGCCTTTTTGCTTCAATAAATATATTTAATTTGTACAATGTATTTCACATTCTCGTTTAATAGTTTGTCATAATAATAGTTTACTACACAGTGTAAATCAACACACGGATATTCTCCTTTCTACCATATTTTTTTGTTTGTCGTATATTTGATTAAATTTTTAATTATTCCTTTTTTTTACTTTTACGTTACATAATAAATTTATTTTAACTTTTAAATTATTATCTGGTAAATGGTTCTACTGGATTTCTTAATTGAAAAAAGTGCGATAGTTTGTTGTTTCTCCATGTCCATTTCATATATAACCATTTCTAAAAGGTAAATTTATAGCTTTAAAGAAACGATTAAAAAATGTTTTCTTAAAATTAATTTAAATATTTCTTATTCTGCAGCAGGAGCGAAAACGATAAAAGCTGCTGTTGATTTGCCGATGTTTATGAAAAAAGGAAAATAAGGTTTCTTCCGTTACGTTTTGCAACCCATTGATTTATGGATTTAATCTAATTAGACAAAATAAAAGTAGGAAGCGATGTGCGGCAAAAGATTTGGTTACTGTTTAATAAAATTTAGAGGTTAAACAAGTGGAACAACATGAAATTGTGACACTCAATTTATATTTTTTAAAATAATTAACAGATGATATTTGTTTAGTGCAAAGCATTAAAAGATATGTTTACGAATTTTTTAATACAGTTCCATAAAATTTTAAAAATGAAATAATATACATATATACACATAATAATACACATTGAATTTTACTATGAAAAATAAATTTCATATTTCACACTTTATTTTACAAGTTCATTGCACATCGTATACATTATATACCGGGGTCATATATCTATAGTTCCATAGATATATGAACTATTACCACCAACGCATAAAACAAACATCGTTGATGCAGTAGTATATAACGGGGATTCCACCATTGACGACTGCAACATATTCACTATGCTGGTTCTAAAGTTTAAAAAATTCCGTATGTACTTCGAATGTTTACCAAAGATGCTTGCCAACCAACTATTAGCACGCGATCTCGGAGAGGAGCATCTAAGCAAACACTAAAATTGCAACCACATGGCAAACAAAGTACTACAGCCCGACCCACTCCGGCGCCTGTAATTGAAATGTTAAGTTTAACGACGACGCCGCAATCTACCAGCAGTACTTCTACGTCAAAACTTGTACCAGGCAGCAGCAAAGGTGTGGGTGCACGGTCTAGAAATTTCAACTTGTACATTGCTTGCCCAAAACGCTGGGTTACCTTTAGCATCATCCATTTTGGCCGACGACGTTCGAAAAAACCGGAATTTTTTGAGTCGTTGTTCGACTTCACTAGGCGCATTCGTGCCAAACACTTTAAAATACACAAAATCTACACCAGGCGCTACTAATGCATGCAAATTTGGAGTCTTGGCGTTAGCACCTTTAGCAAGTGTTGCCGCTGGTTCACTGATGGTCCAGTTACACAAGGGGAATCATCAGTTGCCGAAGCAAGTACTTGTCAGCACTCCCTATTGCCATTCCTTGCCAAACAAATCAGCACAATTGTTTTTTATCCAGACGAGTGAGCAAACTTACCAGTATACCTGAATCCGTTCGAACAAGACAGTGTCAACGAAATTGATCCAGTGATTCTCACAGCCTTAGACGGCCGCGATACCGACAACCCAAGACAAAACTTTTTATTTAAAAAAAATTATAACATTTAGCACATCGTATAATATAGAAATTGCCCCCGACACATCAATAAGTAATAAATATTAATAATGGTTTTAATAGTGTTAAAAAGAGATTGTTTACATGCGCACGAATTGTTAATTGTTTGCAGTTAAAATTTTCCTCCTAGATAGGTACATTCGGTCAGTATTCAGCAGCCTATATTAGCAATTTACTTTTTTTTGAGGTTTTGGAAATATATTGCCACAGGATAACTACAATACTCCTTCATTTTTCGGATTATCTAAAGAAACCATGATTTCAATAATTAAATCAAGTTACTATTGAAACTAATTATATCGGGAAATTGTAATAATGCAAATAAATAGACTATACGCTCAAAATATGAACTATTAGGTTTCCGTATAAAATAATTGCCTTAGAATTGGTATTATTATATAGACATTGTTATACAACATATAGGAAAACGCCCTTAAAAGTTACATTTTTTGTGATTCAATGTAATGTTTAATATGTAGCTTGTTGGTTATCCGGGAACTCTCTCCGTTTAAAACGCGTTATAGCCCTCAGGTCTAAATTAAATGCATGAGTGCTCTCTTAATACGAAATTGCGTTTGAAACGGATAAATGATAATGGTTTATAGTGGTTTGTTATACGAAGAGTGCAGTGTAAAGTATACTTTGATATGTACAAATACTGTGGAAAGCCTAATGTTTGCTTTTTACTATTTGCGACTTTTTTCCAACCACGCTACGTTGTAAGCTATCCATTTCATTTATTGCTAGTCCCGAACATGCTAATTTACATCTAACGTGCGCTCATGCTAAAGATAATGGGATGGATTGTATTGTATTGTATTTATTCAGTGTTCAGAGACGCAAGTCTACAACACAAACGCAAAAATAGACAAATTTGACATTTAGCTATATAGTTTAACAATAGCATGTTAGTGCTAGAAAACATACTTATCAAACTATACAAGATAATATTCACCGTTAATCAATACTAACCTACCTTGGGGGATTCATCACTTATTTACTCATTTAAACACCATGAGCGTAACTTAATAGCATTACAGATATAGAAGAATATTGAATTACACTGTTTCTCGTTAGAGGTTTGCACAAATGAGAGCCAATTCCTTTCATTAACTAAGTTTAATTTAACATTCTTAAGATATGTTGCTCTTAACGGAGCTAAGATACTACATTGAAATAGAAAGTGGAATAAATTATCAGTTCCATGTAGATTGCAGATTGAACAAGTAGCGTTAGGGAAAAAATTGTATCGTATCCCTTTTATTTTAATCCTGCAGGGTACATGCGACTGGTTTGACGCCATTCTTATTTGTGCTATTACTCTTTGCTTTGCAATACTAACTTCTAAACATAAATATTTTCGTGTGGCATGTTCATCATTATATTTACTAAATATATTGTTGAAGCTGGATTTTTCTATTCGTCCAAGATCCTTTTGTTTACATATATCATCCAGTCTACTAAGTATATGTACAAAGTTTTCATTTAATACATTAACGCACTGTGCTTCCCACACAAAAGTAAACCCCAAGTTATCCAGACAGTTTTTAAGCATAAAGGGCCAAGTCCGTCGATTAGAAACTGGTATACACATATCATAACACACTCGAGCTAAACGGGAGTTGTCCATACTCAAAATTCTACTCCACAGTTGTAACATTAATTTTATCACAGTTATTTTAATCTGTGCTCTTCCCGTCTCTGCTCTAACCATGTATCCCGGTGTATAATTGGGCAGGCAGAGTAGGGATTTGATAAAATATGTACTGATTTGTTCAAGCTTGTCAATATGCTGTATGCCCCAGATTGCCGAGCCATATAGGGTTGTAGAACGGACAATGGCGTCAAATAGTTTGATTCGGCTTCTCCAAGATGTTGTGTAATTTCCACAAATAACTGGCCAAGCAGTTGCAAGAGCTGCTTTCCCTTTCAGTACACCAGTTTGAGCCGCCTTTCCAAAGTTTCCATTTGAGGAGAAAGTTACACCGAGGTATAAAAATTCTTTCACTAGCTCTACTCTCTCTTTGTTATACGACCATGATAAGTTATATCCTCTCCTGCCGGATTCGGAAAATGGTATTATTTTAGTTTTGGCTACATTAACTTTAAGGTTAAACACATCACAGTATTCTTTTAGAATATGTAGCTTCCGTTGAAGGCTTCCGGGATCATGTGCTAGAAGTGCTGTATCGTCAGCATATCTTAGTGAGTGTACGGATACTTTGTTATTTAGTTTGATTGGTATTGCATTCCGACTGTTGAAGAATTCTTCGAGATCATTTGTATAAAGATTATACAGTAATGGAGAACATAGTTCTCCTTGCAATACTCCTTTGTTAATTTTAATTTTACAGGAGTGACCTTCCTGGAGGCGTATCACACAGTGTGCCTGACTATACAGAGCACTAATAGCACGTATCGTTTGTCCGCTCACCCCAATCTTATGAAGTTTCATCCACAACATATTATGATTCACTGTGTCAAATGCCTTCTCAAAGTCCACAAAAGCCGTGTATAGTACTTTATCACAATCCAAATACTTGTCTATAGTAGCCTTTAAGCTATACACTAAGTCCTCACATCCTCTTTCTTTGCGGAACCCAGCTTGCGTTTCACATAATACATTGCATTCACTACACCAGCTATTTAATCTCGCCAATAAGATTTGTGTGTACCATTTAGTTGCATGATTCACTAGCGAGATTCCTCGATAATTATTAGGGTTATTAACGTCACCTTTCTTATGCAACATGACCACTTCAATTGTTGACCATAATAACGGCGGGGTAGCGCCATTCAACATTTGATTAAACATGCGAGTAAAGAGTTCAATGTAACTATTTGGAAGGTGTTTCAGAAATTCTGCGGGAATTCCATCAAGTCCTGGGCTTTTTGCGTTCTTCAGTTTGGTGAGACCACTTAAAGTTTCCTCATGAGTTATAGGTATGTCAAGTGCCGGGTGCCGTGCATCAAAAAATGATGTTTGTTTATTGTTATCAGGAGTGCCCATTAATTTTTTGTAGTGCTTTTCCCAGGTATGCTTAGTGATGTTATGTGGTGGTGCGCATTTGCGCTTTCTTAAACGGCGGACTTGGGCCCAAAATGTTGTGGTATTCCCTGAATTAGCCAAATTTTCTCTAATAGTTACATAATAGTCACGTTTTGCTCGTTTAACTTCAAGCCGAAAGACTTTACGCGCGTTAATAAACTCTATCCTGCACTCGGACGAAAAATTAGAGCGTTTCCATATTTTGTATTTTTGCTTGAGCTCAAGGTTAGCACCGGAGCACTTTTCATTAAACCAAGGTTTGGCATTGTGATGCATTGGAAAGATTCGTTTAACCATGCCGAGATTTCTTGCAACTTGTTTTATTTTAGAATTAATAAAGGATACAATCTCATCAGGTGTGGCATCATTTAAATGATCAAAACTTATGGTGGACAATTGAGTTTCGAATTCGGAGTTCACTGCGTGGTTCCACACAAGTTTCTCAGTACCTCTGGATTTTTTCACATGTACAGATTGCATTTGGGTCATATGATATAAGTTCGCAGGGTAAGTGATCAGACGTCGGAATTGAAGCTATATTAAATTGCGTTACTGTTTCTGCTGCCACGCTATTTACGAATACATAGTCAATAACACTACTACCGTTTGAGTTATTAAACGTAAAACTTCCAGGTGTGTCACCATCGCATCTTCCGTTTAGTAGTATTAGGCTTAGGTTATCCATTAAATCCGTAAACACATTAGCCATTGGGCTGATGTGACTGTCACAGGATTGTCTATTTTCAGTTAAATATACACTGCTCGAGCTTTCTGCACAATAGAAACCAAGGTTGCCAGATCGTACATTGAAATCACCCCCCAAAAACATTGGGGTGTTAATATTATTATTCACTATATCTTGAAGGTCGTCTTGTAACATTTCCCAGGTTTCACGAATTGCGCTAATTGACGGTTTTATGTATACACAACCCACAATGACATGTTTCTTAGAACTTTTACATGTAAATCTAACTACCAACCAGTGGTTTGTACTAATGAGTATCTTATCAACTATGAACTTATCTTTTAAGTACAATATACATATACCCCCACTCGCACGTCCCATTACGCTACTTTTACTATCAGGGCTAGCTATGCTATTATAGTACGTAAAAGGCCGAGTTTGACTGAGCTGACTAGTGGTTGACCATGTTTCGCATAAGGCAATAAAGTCTTTAGAGTGGAATAATTTTGATTCGTTATTGTCGAGACTATAGAGGCTGTCTATGCCGGAGCAGTTCCAGAAAATTAAATTATAGTTTGGATTATTATTTACAGTATTGAAAGAGCGTTTGTTGCGTTGTGTAGTAGACTCGTGTCCCTATATATCCATTGGAGAGGAACCTGATATCCTAGCGTTATGCTTCCCCGGTTGACTTCTTGCTCGCACTATTTTACCTTCACTGCATACATGCTTTATCCCATTTATGGTCAAGGTCAGTCCTTTTAGCTTGCACTGTTTTCCTGCTTGCTTTTGCATGTACATTTCTTTCAGGAGAGCCTTACGCTTGTGTCGTTCTTCTGCAGAAAGGTTTTCTTGTATAAAGTAATCAGTTCCTCGCAGTTGTTGGACGTTTTTGAATATATCCCCTTTGTCTGCTGCATCGCGGAGCATTACGACGATAAGCGGAGGTTTATCAGCACGATTTGCCTTGAGTTTGTATGCTTTCTCGAAAGGTAGCTGGAGTTTCAGTTTTTCTGTAAAAAACCTCTGTACCGTTTTATAACATCCGTCATCTTCACAGCTAAGCCCTCCGATGATCACTGATTTTTGGCGTCGTTCATGCTCCAACACTTCAACTCGTTTTTGCAACGCTTCCATTTTGTCACCTATTTCGCTGACGTACCTATCAGATGAGTCCTTGTAGCCCTCTAAGGCTGCTATGCGAGTTTCCGCGCTTTCCAGCCTTGTCACTATACTGGAGCTGAATTTATCCATTACGGTTAGAAACAGGCTAGTAGTGAGTGGGCTATTTTGAACTGTTGGGATTGTGACTCCTAGGTTATTGCAAAATTTGGCGATTCCCTGTGGTTCCATATTGGAGATTTGTAAGGAGAGTGCAAGGAATATTATTTGTGATCTAGACTGTAACAGCACAAACCACAACTACAGCACAGGCACAATCGCTTGACTTATGCACACAGTTTATTGAAATGAAGTAGATAAGGGACCTTTAAAACACAACCACTCGGCTTGCCAGCTCAATCGAAAACCCTAATGGGATGGATAGGGTGATCGAACTAAACTTTTAAAATAATACAGTATTATTATGCACAGCCGAAATAGAACAAAATCTTTCACAAGTTAAAAGGTGAAAATAATCATAATAATGATTGTCACATTGTTGATAACGATATTGTGTTCACAAAGTTTGCGTTCACAGCGCAATAATCTTGCATATTCCTGCGACCAAACAATATATTTAGATGATTTTACAAACGATTTCCAAAATTGTTTTATTAATTTCTTCGACATTGCAGCAGATTTTTCGTTACATTAAAATATTAATCCTATAAGTTGGCGTAACTGGAAAACACTAAAATTTCTTTTCCAAAAAGCACCGTTTTACATGAAAGCACCGTTTTACATTGTTATACATGAAAGTAGAACATGGATATAGTATAGGCTAGTTTAATAATAATAATATTTGGAAAAGTGTACATCTAAAGGAGAGAGGAGGAAGAGTTGGAGGAGCAACTCTGAATCCTCGCACAAGGGTATATTATAGAATGCACGAAGAGAAGAATGACATTCGGTGTAGGGATTTCAGTGTTCACATCTATCTTTCTTGTATTAAATCCTTGTTTTCTCAGAATATACAGTTATTTATTTGTTTCTCCAAATACTCCTACCTCCCTATTATTTTATCTTATTATTAACACTAAATTAGTTACGAAGTTATTGTCATCGTCCTTCCTGACCATTAGGACCGGCTGGTCTTTAGCAAAGTAAACTCCGACGTCTACTCCGAATCATAATTCCATTCACCATTACATCTTCGACGGTCATCATGTAAGTCAACGAAGTCCATATTAGATTAGACTCTCTCCCCGCTATCGGATAGTACCACCCTAAGTATCGTAACCATACAGATCATGAAACCTTCAGTCATGATGGACTGAAGATGATAAAGGTAAAGTAGGGATAGAACCGTGCATAAGGGAATAACATCTCCCTCGTCCATCTTTCCATGCGGAATATGGACGAGCACTTCCCTTCGAGGAAGGGAAGGCTTAACAATACGCACACGATTTGTTAATTGCACAGATAGCATTTTTCTTCTTGACGATCAAAATCAAAAAGATTATAAAGCAACTAATTATGAAAATTTGGAAATTGGAAAATTCGACACTTTACTCAACATGTGTTACATAGCTTGCGAAACGCTATCTTTTATTGAATCTTCAGATAAACCATGCAATAATTACCACATTACTCCGCAATTTTATTTTATTATATCTAGAACTTTTAGTATTTTCACCGAACGTAGTAGGCATAAAATGGATTTTTTTACAGCAATATTGTCGACTAGTTGGCGAAATTAGGTGAAGATTATTCTTTACCGACAATATTTCTACTATGGATACAACACTACAGACCCGGAACGAAGAAAATAATACAAGCGAATATTCACGTCTGGTTTATTTGCTGGTATTGTAAAGGAAAGTACTTTTATGGTTATGATTTCTTAGACACTTTCAAGTTGAAATTCAGCTGCGGGTTATTGGCAACGTGCAAAAACACCGTAATGAAGTTCTACGTTCAAACAATAGACTAGGGCCAAGAAATTTATTGGGAGGATTCAGCTCTTATTCACGAGATTCGTCTGAATAACGAAGATAATGTGCCGCCTGATCCAAAAGTACAGCTATACACACGAGATTTTTTCTCAGATTGGCAAAACTATTCCAAAAATGTTAGATTTGGTTTGCCAAAAATTAATTATAGGCTTAAGCGCGGCTACTCATGCCCATACGAGATCAGCAGGACTGAAGAATTCGAATTCTTCACCCGTCACATGTTGTACAATGAGCGACAAGGCCTGCAAGTGTTTTACAGCCGCTGGGCCCCTCAGTGTGGATTGTTATAATAATCACGATTGGGTTTCTGACATTGTTTCTCTCTTTTCCAAAAATCAATTTGGTCGGTGTAATGTTTACTTCATTACTCAAATTGATAATAGGTCTGGGTCCGAGTGAAGCTGACTTTTTGAGACCCATGATTTGGGGAACTACATACATCGGTATTTTATTCCTGGTGAACATCTATCAAGGATATATAAAGTTCGATTTTGCAGTTGAAGAGGAAGTTAAAACGGAATTGACAAGTTTAAATCAAATTAGGAACTTCTCCATGTTATATGCAGTTAAAGACATTAATGACATGTTATAGCGTTTAACCATTTCGATTTGGGTATTTTCCTTGTGAATTTGGAACCAATTCATGGAAAACAACTCCGCTTTATGAACGATGTAATTTTCAATTTTAAAGGATTCGACAACATCACCAATAGCATTAGGACAACCTGGACGAATACAACAAAGTTAATTTGTGTTGACGAAATTAATCAAGTTTTAAATTTTAGTACAAAAGTGGCGATCATTTGCAACAAAAAAGATTTTTATGAAACAAAATAATTTTAGAAAGCAAAGTGGGACGAAACATAGTAGAACAATAGCGCCAATCCGCAGAAATTCAAATCATTTACTTTCGCGCCTTCCCCTCCCTGATATTTAAATTGCTCGCGCGCGTT
>JAQGAK010003940.1:0-13514 GCA_034696945.1 Lipothrix lubbocki
ACTCTGGTTAAACGCATTTGGGACATTGAATTTAGGGCTGGAGAATGTTAAATAGTTGCAGACAATATTATAAAACTCTACATGTCCTAAGGCAATAGTTGTTATCCTTTTACAGGGTTGAGCGACCCGTCGTGTCTATCCTTTGCTGTTGTTTCTGTTTGTGTACAAAGACGAATACATTCACGAAGGTGTACAAAAACATTGTGAGAATAACAACATTGGCGGGGTACTTCACATTCTCAACTCTAAACCTTCGATTTTATTTGTAGCAGCAACGTAAGCTGATGCGGACTTTTGCTTGACATTTCTCACGTTGTTATTATTAGTGATTATTCTATTTCTGTTACTGTTCATTGGCGTCAATTTTTAAAATTCCTTACAGTGACGAACACGTTATTATATTTCTTTGTGTGTAATTATTTGTGAGCTCATTGGAAAAATTTAAACGAATCCGATTTTTTTGAAATTGCTCAGATTAATCTGGTAGAAAATAAATAATTAATGTATTCGATCAATTGAGTATTATTACATCACCTGCTGCTTAAACGAAGTTCACCAGTACACTTTCCCAATATGGAAGAAATTGTGCTCAAAAAAATACACCTCGTACAAAATCCGTCAGTGGAAGATCAAGTGTTTTCCAATCAACTGGTAAATTAGCTTTTTCTTTAATTCACTTGAATCAAATCAAGTACAGGAATACTGGCATCATGAAAATAAATCTAATATTCAAAAATAAGTGCAAAATTGAATAAATATTCTTAAAGAATAAAACTCAATTTAATATTGTCTAGCTCGTCGACATGATTTGGAAATATTTGGACAGTCAAGATCTAATTCGAGCATCCCTAGTAAATCGTGCATGGCGTGCGACATCCCGCGGACTGTTAATCAAGGACAACAAAAATTATCCGGTTTGCTTTCAACTTGATGACGACAGTTCCTGCTGGGGACTGGTGAAATTTAACAAATTTCTCAAAGAAAATTACGGCTCGAATGACGATTCAGTAATCTTTAACGGAATTCAGCTTAATTTTAAAAATAGTTACAAATACGAATCAGGCGATGAGCCTGGATACGAATGCAGGAAATGCCTTTATCATGACCCTTCATATACGATTCTCACTGGATTTTATAATGTGGATTTGTTAAGGAAAAGCATGCCAAAATTCCTTGGGAAGATCCTGGAGAAAATTAAGTTTCGGTACTTACGTCTACGAGGTCGCATAGCATATGGGACTGGCTGCCCATTTCCATCGATTCTAAAAATTTTTGTTAACGAATGTCCCGAAAATATAAAGGAACTTGATTTCGGCCCGACTGTACTCGTGCAACATTTTCTTTATGAAAGTGGCCAAGGACAACCTATTCCTCGGAAATTTCCTTATTTGGAGACTTTGAGCTTAGCGAACGATCCTAACCAGATGTTGCCTTGGAACAACTTCCAAACAACGATGCCATCACTAAAAAGAATAAATCATCTCCCATACGACCCCTTACTAGATTCGTGGAATCCCACAGAGATCAGCGACTACCAAATAAAATGTCCATTTCAGTTGGTAAAATCTTTGGATATCCTCGAACGGAACCGTCATGTCGTCAAATCGGCAATTCAATTTCTTCAATTTGCTCAGCCAAAAATTGAAAATTTAAATTTTGAAAGGAAGAATGACCGAGATAGGAAACATTTATATTCTGAAGAACTTCAACAAAAACTTTTCCAACTTGGAAATCTTGTGTCTAAAACATTGACGACGCTCACTTGTTCGCCAGCATTCTTGATATTCCTCACTACGCACGCAACCAAGGATGGAAATTTTGTCACAAATCAGTTCCCTTCATTGGAATCCCTGGATATAATGGGCAGTCTTTGTGTTGATATCATGGATGGGTTTAATTTGGAAGATATTTCAAACAATTTCCCCAAAATGAAGCAAGTTCGATTGAACTTCCCAGAATTGAAGTCACAACAGATTTCAGTGGTCCAGGGTCCGCTCAACCGGCAACGTTGTCGTTGGTTCCCGGCAGTGACGCATTTAGTAATGGAGTCAAGCCACATTAACGGACTGTTAATGGATTTCATTCCTCCGTGGCTGAATTTGTTTGGAAATCTAAGACACCTGGACTTGGTTGGAATGCCATTTAAATACGATCGCTCTGATAGCGCTTTCGCGGGGCTCATAAGCGAAATCCACACTAATCTGGCGCTATTGGAAGAAATCACGATCGGACCAGCGGAATGGAGTTCATTCTGTTTAGATCATTTGTTTGTGGAGAATATTGCTGAAGTTGAGAAACATTTGACGGAAATTCATTTAGAACACCTTCTGGTCTACAAGATTTCCATTTTAGACCACAAAAGTAAATGCGACTAACTTCTATGTTAATACGATTTAAAATTATATGTTTACCTGCTATCATAATTTTATTTTGAATGTATTTTATTCAGGTCTGAAACAAATCAATATTCACGGCGAAGCAATTTGCACCCAAAGCCGAAGTACAAATGGGCAACAATTGTGTTACAGCGACCAAATGGCAGGAAATTTCTTGGTCTCCAGTCGGACAGCAAAATTAATCCGTAAATACCGCCCAGGCTTCAAGTTCAGTCTAAGTATAGATGAGACCTGCACACCAGTATGTACATGCATCTTCCGTCCAAGAGGATTTCGTTTTGAGCACTTGGAATCGCATGCTAAAATCAGTTGTTATGAAATTTCCGTCTCCACCTGTAAATGCAATTATGAGATCGAGTTCTTACATTCGAACGCCGCGCAAAGTTGAATGACATACAAAAATATTATTACGTTATTTCATTACTGACATGGTATATAATTTGGCTGATATTTTACCTTAACTATTCTCCGAAGGTCTTGTAATTTCTAAATACGTTCTAAAACTTTGAACTAAATATGTAATTGTGTATAAATTAATTTTTAGCAGGCGTACGTAAATTATTAACACATTTGTGCTGTACAATCTTTCAAATTAATCCAATGTGTACGCTAATAAAGGTGATTTTTATGTGAAAATGTATTAAAAATTAAACAGGGCTAAAACAGTTCGTTCATTATTTGTAGTAAAGAACACTTTCTTTATTTTATTTTTATATATATTTATTTTATTATTATTGCGCCAGTAGCTCCGGAAAAAAAGTCTGAACAAGCGCACGAACCGACGACAACAACCACATCCAACATAATTCCAGACCAGAATTATAGACCAGCACCGCGAAATATCAATAGTAACTTGTATTTTAGAGACAAAAGCGTCGCTAGTCTGTAGTATTTTGTAGTGGTAACGAGAAGATACAAACGAGAATATTATTATTTTTTTAATTTATAATAAATCAATTATTAATTTTTAATTAATTTAAATCTGGCGAAACCGTAAAAAATTGAGTTTGTTAAACCCTTTAATATCAAAACAAATAATTTTTTCGATTATGTCCGAATCCGACGAAGAAACAACAATCGTTTTTGAAGATCTTCAGATGCCGTCGGCCAGCAATAGCAATGGCGGACAGGAGTAGTATTGTAACAATCAGAGTTACGTCCGATTCGGGCATGTCAATCGGACTTACGTCCCGCCTCGAGCGTCGGACGTAACTCTGGTTGAAGAGGATGCAATGGGCGTGTGTTTGTGTGTGAATAGGGCTGATGGGAGATTCTGGAGAGGATAAGGAGTGCATAGTATATGCATAGCATATCCCTCGACGTGTAGAGCACGAGCTATATAGCGAAGCCTATATAGCGAGGGCTCTACACGTAGTGGGATATTAGTACATGTATATTAGGACAACTTTAGCATATCTCTGATTTCTCACATTCCCCCAACACATATACATTCATCAGAACAAATTGTATTAGATATCAAAGCATCATATGTATGGGCAAGGTGAACATTGTAAAACGATGCTTGAACTGTTATGCAAAGTAAGCTGCATTATAAGTTAATTTATGGAACTCAGGTTGTGGTGAATTTCAGTTCCTTTAATAAATGACTTAAAAAATAAAAATTGTTTCAAAAATTGTTATTATAATGAACGTAAGTTGTTGCGCGTGTAGCTCTTATGAAAAATTGTGTGCATAATATTCGTGGAGCTCGACCCCAGAAACCTGCTCGAAATTGTCTTACCAGACAAAGGCTGCATGTACAATACAGATTGAAGAAGAAGAATTGTAAACATAGGAGTTACTGCTGACGATCTGTTAAAGGTGACAATATTTAGACTCTAATACTTATAGATAGTTATATGTATTATATGTACTTTAGAGATAGTTGTGTTCCTATAGATACTTATACTTATGTATATGTACTTGTAGATCTTCACATATAGTATACGTATATAATTACATATAAATATCCATATATATTTGGACAGACAATGTAAACTCTGAGCTATATGAAATTGTAGATTATACCCAGTCAGCTAAACAAACATAGTAAATGTCAACGCAGCATTTTCATGTGCCTGAACGTTGGGAAAACGTTCAAGCATACTGCACATTTCATATTACTTAATATTTTTAAATCAGTACAGTATGCACATATTGTACGAAGGGCGTTTTATTATTTCTTTGCAAAGAATATTTTGGAAAATTTTTAGCCAGTAAGTTTAGCATACTTATATATTTATAGCTTATAATATGTAGTACATAATACAGTGCATACTGTGCAGCATATAGTGGTATCATTTTAGCATTGTAGTACCCTTGAACTTGATGCATTTACATTTGTGACTATTTGGTTTTATTCATTTATAGTGTGTCTGGATTTGTTGGCAAGTTGTTATAAATGTGTAAAAGCTACCTATTCATGGGTGACGCTCTACAACAGTACCGAATGTTGTTTCGAAAACCTCAACACACTCCGGTTTCCAATAACCGGGGTCGTTACGAAAATTGGAAAATGTTCCCCAGAAATCAAATCATCAACTTCCCCCTGGCTATTTGTTGGTAAGCTAAAATGATAATATGCTGACGTAAATATACATATGTATAATACAAAATAAATATAGACATATATAGTACAAAGTAAATACACGCATATATTACAAAGTAAATTTAAATTTATAATATAGGGAAAGAAGAGAGAATATTAATTTTTACATGCAGTACATGTTATGAATTTTAAGAAAAAAAATCTGTACATATATATGTAAAAAGTTAAAAGCTAAATCAATGCAATCCTTATAGGTGCAGCAGTTTTAGCTATCGTGTGTGTGGGCTGCATTTTGGCTCTTTGCAAGCATATAAGGAGCAGAGTGAACTTATGGTCTCCAGGACATTCACGGGGTACTCCGACAGACCCTGAAGGGATTCCTCTTGGGAACATTTTTACTGAAGTCTCAACAATATGATTAGTAATAATGTAATAAAATAAGCTGTTTGACGTACATTCTTTGTGTAGCCTTCTGACGTATATGATCTGTACTTATAATTTACTATAGTTTCAAATGCGTTATGTGTGACGATAGGAATGTAAAGTAAAAACGTACATTTTTTGTTATAGGCTCTAATGCTTTAATAGCTGTTATGTTGGTTAACCAAACTTATTGTTTTTATAAGGATCATAGGGAATATGTGTAAACAGATATATTTACGTGTATTTTTGTGTATACGTATATTCTGGTACAAAAATTTGAGTTTGAAAAAATTGAAAAAAATATTCCCACGATATAAAGCAGTGATGGAAAAAATTCGATCCCGTTGATCTCTTCTGTATAATGTCTTTATAGATTATTGATAATATTAGTGTACTTCGTCCAAAACAATCTATAGCTAGAACTGATACATACTTCTATCTATCTATATCGTTTATATACTATTGTAGTCAAATGTTTTTTATATACTGAAATTATGCCAATACAGTGCTGTATTTAAAATGATTTAATTATAATAAAATGACGGATTCCACAGCAAGAACGATTTAACAAAGCTTTCAGTAGCATTTTGGTAGTGGAGTAGAGAGCTGTTATATTTTCTACAATACATTCCTAAAAATCTCTAGTCAAAACCGTCGTAATAATTTCATTCAGTCATAAATTCAGTCATTTTCAAAGCAAAAAATACTTTAAAAGTATTTTAATCATGAGTTCATCCTTCCTGGATACTCTACTTAATCTTACCCGCGCCGTGGAAACTCTTTCGGAGAGACTCCGAGCTCAAGAATCGAGGAAAAGAGGCAAATACAACACCACTAAAAAATCTGGTCAAGGTGAGTTTCTAAAAAATGTTTTATTTCGTCTTAAAGTGTGTAGAAGTATTCAATGGAGTTTGTAGTGATTTATTTAAGGAATGTGTGACTTTATTCAGTAAGCTTTTAGGTATTAAATTCTAATATACAGAATCTTAAGCTCATTTAAGTCATAGTTACCAAATGAGGATTTCATTTTTAAAGGAAATAATTTTTTCAATATACAGGAGATGCTCCTGCTCTTATCAATGAGGAACTACCAATAAAGACAATTGTGTCTGTTGGGAAGTCTCCAAGACTTGAGTTTCTGCCGAAAGCCTCAGGGTCTCGTTCAGGAGGGGGGAAACAGCTCCACATGGATGGACTGTCGATGAAGCCTGGCAACGCGTTTCCTACAAAAGCCAAGGAAGCTCAAACATTTTCTCGGAACGATACTCCAGCATCACCAGGAGTCATCTCCCCAAGAACTGACATTGCTACAGAAGCCTTCGAAAAAACTGTATTGACCAGCGGACCTTGGGTCAGCGTCAAAGAAGATTTTCCCACGGCGACTCTTTCTTATCAGAGCCCAACAACTCTTCCTTCATGTACTATCAAGAGGGCGCCGTACGGTCAGTGTCAACACTTCGAACTGTCCTACCAGTGTCCTCTCTCTGTACATTATTTTAACACGTACAATGCTAAAAAGGACACTGGAATTGGCGGAAATGAGTCAGAGTTACTTGATTTTGATACTACTCTGCTCGATTCGACGTTCAATACATATACTCAACTGTAAGTGCCAACCTCAGCGCTTGTTGAACATTTAATTTGTGATTATTTAAGGGTTTAAAAAATTATTTCAGTAACACACGTTTTGTTCATGAATCGTTTAAGTTTTTACATTTAGTACATTGACGTTACTTTTTGAAACAAGCTCAAATTATCTAATCATAGTATGCATTAATGTACACAAATTATATTATTTCATTTTGTTTATATATATTAAAAGTAGTAGATGAAAGTATTAGGTTACAAGTTGTAATACATTTTAATCGTAGGGATAGTTTCGTGTATGGATGCATGTGTTTAGAAACAATAATATTTAATTGCAGTTTAGTGTGTATATCAATAATATCATGTTTTTGTAGCTGTAAGATGTACAATTATTTTTTGTACTCTTTATTATGTACATTAATTAAACATTTATAGTATAAGCAATATATTATGTATGTATGAATGTATGTATGTGAAATATGAAAGAGATAAGTTAGTTACTAATATAGGATAAATAATAACTTTGTTGTACTTTTATAATATTGATTTACAGCTATTTACAATAATTGAGTTAAACATTTTCTACATTATTGTGTTCGAAGTATTCGTTAGAATCAGCCCTAGGTTATGATTATTGTAATTTTAGTTCTGATTATCTATGATGTAAAATGTTTTTATGGGTTATTAATAAAACAGGTTTTTGGTTTACGATCGTCAGAGCAATGTTCACGTAATTGAAACCATCCAATGTGCATAAGAAAGTCAATCATTTGGCGTTATTTAAACTAAAATTTAATTTTTTTATTAATTTTCTAAATAAATATTATGTTTGGATTTCTAAATAGCATAAAATACATTCTACATTTGAAGTTGTTGTTACCAAATGGGTCACATTTACAGTCATTCATACAATAATTTTAACATTCACAGTACATAATAAAACTCAATATCCTTAGAAGTTATTTCACACGAATTTAGTCATTACAGTAATGATCATACAATTGCTTAATATACATATAAATACACATTAAAATAAATAAACTATTATATAAGGGTTAGTGGTAAAGGGTGTGTAAGATAGTTCAGTAGCATTCGTTGTATTTGTCAATAAAGTGGGGAACAGCTTCCGGGAGGAGTATCTGGCGGAGAAGGACTCGATGGTTCATGCTTGACCGTCAGAGAGTGTTTGACAAAAATTATAAATTTGTCCACCCCTTTCATGTCAATGGCAATTGTTGGGCCTGGCCAACATGGAAATCGAGTGGCTGCTTGTGCTGGTATTTTGTTATTAATCAAAATTTCAGGGTTTCGAGTGTACCTGTTGCACGAAATAGCAAGTCTTACGTTTCCGACTTCGAAATCCGACTGAGCCCAAAACCCCACGCGATCTCCAGACCAGTTGTAAGTCCTGGGAGTCCTTCCTCGAAGGTGCAAAAATCCGAAGGAAGGATCAGTAACATCCCGGCTAGTAAACTCATTGCGGACTACCCGTATCCATTCCAAAACTTTATGGATGTGTTCCAACGGGATTGAAACAACAGTGGGTTTGTTGGCTTGTATTTGACGTCCAAGGTAAAGATGCAGTGAGCCAGTATTTGGGTCGATATCTCTCCGCCCCACTAATTTAGAAGAAATCTGTACAACGATAGTAAAAGTATAAATTTACAATTTTATTGAGTATTCGTTAAATAAAAAATAGCTAATGAGACGTCAAATTAAATTATAAACATAAAAAACTTACAACATAACTTCCAGGTTGTTCAAAGAATTGCCATGATTTGAAAAAGTCAAACGGCTTTTTATTTGAAAGATCATGTTTTAGCGGGTCGTACGGTTCCAGAAGAGACGATTCGTCCCAGTTTGCATGACTGCTAGTTGAATATATATCTGTAAATCATGAATATAAGAATCTTTAAGTAAAATTATTATCTTATTAAAAAGCGATCTTTGTTAAATAGGAAATTTCAGTATTTAAGGTACACTTATCTTACATATTTTTTAAAAATCTGTCATAAATATCTCTAATAATCACGACTAATAATCGCGCTTTTGACTTAAAGATTCCATTATAGCGAGAAAATGTGTAATCCTTTTGTAAATGGGTAAAGTTGAATATAAGATTGTGTATAGTACTATTAGAACAGACTGAATAAAATACAAGAATCGTTGAAGATGAGATGAGATTAGAACTATGAGAACTATTGGAACAACAGTGGTAAAATATGGGCTTTGTTGTTTGTATTTATACTCATTTATTAACTGACTCATTCTTAAATTGAAAATTTTAAATATAATTTTCAGTTTGAATAACCGTTTTAGCAAATTCAAAACAGTTCAAAAAATAAAGAAATGAGTAGGTATGAGTCATGTTTGTGAGTCAGCGTGTATTAGTAACGTGAGTCTTTATTTCAGAAAAGGGAGGAAAGCGTTATTGTAAAGGTGCAGACTTTCGTCAGCACTGTATACTGCATGTGGTGTTTATATGCTCTAAAACAGCAAGTATAAGCATACAATCGAGAGAAGTTTTGAGTAAACGGCACAGTAAACGAGTGTCGTATATATACATCTTTTATATAGCCTGTAGTCCATCTGCGGTGCAGATAAGCTGTGCACACTGCATGTATGACTTTGTGTACGGAACCCGTTTCTAATACCGGTTTGTATGTGCATGGGCTTTCTATAGATTTAAAACGATGACCGCTGACTGTTTACATCCTTAGAAGTAAATCATTTCATTTTTAAAGCATTTGTATTTCATTGGTTTCAAACCTAAATATCAAAATAAATATTCCAAAGAATTGATCAACTGGTTGCAAAATATAGCTTATAATATTGTTATATGTCTAAATACAGGAATAAATATCATACTTTCATTACAGAATCGAAAGATTTGAAAAAGCGCATATAGAGCTGACAGAAACAAATGTTTCTCAGTACATTTCACGTTGGGCTAGAATGTTAAAAACATCTGAGCTAAAAAGAAAGTGAAAGCCATCTGTGATGAAGAGTAGTAAAAATCGAGTGACATTTTTAACGGGATTTCATAAACGGTGATATTTATGCGGTGTTGAAAACCAGTAAAATCATTTAGTAGATACCATCTTGTGTGCATATATGTATACAGTACAACAAACATTCCATAATTACAAACCTAATAAAATTAAGAACTACTTCCATATTTACATATATAAACCAAACAAAGGAACTTTCATTTACATTCATGTTCATTCAAACACAGTTTATAGGTATATTTTAATAGATAGAAAAAAATCACATAATTAAATACATTGCACAACCTTCAAGACATAATTCCATGAATATATATTTACTCTTTTACATGATCATGTAGCCTATATACGCCACAGCGATACTAACACATTGGATTTAGCTGGAAGGAATATAATAAAATAGTCAATAATTAATCTTGAATTGTGAGAAAAGGATAAATTTATTTTTGAAAAAAGGATTTTACATTAATATATCTAATATTTAAAAAGTGTAGAAAAAAAGATTTAAGGAATTCCATGAATTTAGGATAAAAAAACCCAACTTCATGAACTTATACAGAGAGGAGGCAAGGTTGTAATTTGTGTGCGTATAGTAGGATTTTATTGTTATAATTTATTTGAAATTATTCTGCAAAATTACCTAAGAGTATCCAATATTATTTATATATACTGCAATAAGGAACATTTAACAGCAAATTGAAAAGTAAAAGGATTGAGAAGACCTTGCCATTTATTTGGGGATTTCTAATTATATTCTTCTTGCCACGATTACTATTCATGCACTAGCATTCTTCGATCTTGAGCAATTCAAAACCAAAAGTTATTACTAATTCTATCTAATAATTGGCATTTATAAAATATAATCTCTATTCGGGCTTAATACTTACGATGGATATCTATACACAAGATGTCAATGCTAAAATTGTCAACAGTTGGCGCAAACATTTTCGAGGGTGTACTATTATTCCAAAAGTTCCTGAAATTCCGTACCAAAATTTGAGCATTAAACAGCAGTACGTTATCAAAAAAATTTCAGCCCATGCAAAGTTGACCCGAAACAATCAATTACAAAATCAATTTAAAATTATTGCATTCGGAGCTGCAGGATCTGGCAAAAGTCAAATCCTTACTCATTTAAAAAAATTCTAGAAAATGAAAAGCAACAACGAGAAGATTTTGATTATGCCATCGCGTGTTTTACGGGGATAGCGAGCCACAATGTCCAGGGCAACACCATCCATTCACCTTTTGGATTGGATCTTTATGGTCAAAAGCGCGGTTGGAAATGTAAAAGAGAATCTTTAAAGAATGTGTCCATAATATTACTCGATGAACTCAGTCAGATTGGGACAAGACTACTTGGTGAAATTGATAAAGTTTGTAAAGAATCAGATCCTGATAATGCACATTTGGATTTTGCAGGAAAAAGCGTATGCATGTTTGGTGATATTTATCAGAGCTTTCCCGTTGGAGATCATCCCTTGTTTTTTCCTCTTAAAAAAGATTCTCCGTACTACAATGCGTACAAAATTTACAAGTCATTCAAGGATGTAGTTTATTTAGACACACCTTATCGGCAGTCTGGTGAAGATATGAAGAAATTTCGAGGTTTTCTTTCCCGTCTCAAGCGTAAAGATTGTACAACAGACGATGTGAGTTACATCAGTTCACGACAAATATCTAATCTTTCCAAAGAAGAAATCAAGCGCTTCGAGGATTCTGTGCATATATTTCCACTTCGTAGCCTTGTTCGAGATCACAATGGGTAACTAGTTTATGCAATACAATGAAAAGAATATTATTATATACAAAGTTTCCAAGGTCAACATTTATTTTTAGATCAACTCTGCGGAGAAAATTTCCTTTGGATAAAATAATTAGGATACAGAACGGAAAGGATTTTCTGGAGATTGCCTTGTTCTGCCCAATAATGTTGACAAAGAATCTGGGCGTCAATGTTGGATTAACTAATGGTTGCCAAGGGACCGTCGTCCATGTAGAATACAATGATTATTCCAACGAATCTGTTAAATACATTTTAGCTAAATTTGACGATTATTCTGGGGATTATTTCGTCACATCAAAAAATGGATATAAAGGATTTCCGATATTCAGAATGGATGAAACAGAGTACAACGAAAACACGGGCAAATGGGAGCAAGTTGACAAGTTTCCATTGGTATTAAGCTATGCTACAACAGCACACAAATCTCAAGGATTAAATTTAAAACAAGCTGCTGTATTTCTGGACGATCGTGAATTCGCTCCTGGGTTGGACTTTGTAGTCTTAAGTAGATGTAAACAGTTGAGCGATTTACTCATACTAGATAAAACGCCTCTCTCCGACAGATTCCAGCAAGAAAAATCAAGAGCCACGCTTTTGCAGATTCACGAAGACAACCGATTAAAATCGTTAAGCCAAAATCTTGTTTTAGAATAAAAGTAAAATAAAATGCCTTTATTTCGTTTTATATGATTATACCTTGTATGTAATAACACATTTTTTCATCTGCTAGATCGACAGTAACTTTCTGTTGCAACATGATCCATGGAAATGTATGTCTACTGAATGCTGATTTACAAACATTTAACCGAATGGAACTGATTCTAAAGCAATACGCATGTAAAATATGTGACCTACTATACCTAGAGCATTTGGACGACAATAATCTTTTACTTCCTCTTGGAGGAACACGTGTGTGTCAAGTGTGTGTAACATATCAAAACAACTTGAATTTTCTTCGAATTGATCTTATAGATGTACCACCTAATGTAAAAAATAAATATTTTTGATTTGAGTCACTTCGGCCCTACATGAAATGTTGCATTAAAAATTGTAACGACCATGATGAGAGAGATGCAACACTTAAATTTCACATGTATAGTTACTTTACTTATTCTTTAAAACCAAATGTTGTTTTGTGTGTCTCATGTTTTATGTGGCATTTTAAAGAAGTTAATCTCGTAATGAATTAGATGTAGTGTAAATACTTATTATGTTGTATTAAAAAAATTACAAAACAAAATCAATAAAAAAAACTTGTAAATACTGTACAATTTTTGTTTTTATTCTTTTTTTAACATTTTACAATTTTATATAATGTTCATTGAAAAATATTTACATTCATCTTAATTTGTATTTAAATTTCAATTCTGCCTTAAACTGTAATGTCCATACGGAAGTGAAAAGTTGTAATCGGTTTCATCGGGGTAGCATCGATAAATGTCCAAGTTATGAAAAGCCAATTTATTGACTGTAGCTTGAAACAAGTTGTGGTTCTTTGAGCGTATGACATTTATATCATGGTTGCAAAACTTTTTCAATGCATTACTTGGCAATCCCTTGGCTTTCATCTCTGGGTTTCCTTCATATTTAAGGATAGAGTATTGTTTTGATTTCAACGTGATGACTTGACTGATGTCTAGCTCTTCAATTTTGATCTTTCCGCTCTCTCCTGCGTTACACAAGTGCAAGTCTTTAATGTGTGCAAACTTGGTGAATATTTCATGACTTTTTTTGATTTTGCTAAAATCAAATAATTTTTTATTTTT
>JAQGAK010003941.1:0-13513 GCA_034696945.1 Lipothrix lubbocki
TAACTTTCATATTCTGGTCAGAATGGTTAGGAGTGTTGAAATGAATTCCAACAGGAACATCTTGGTTGTTTTGGATGCCTAATCGTATGCTAAAAACGGAATCAATTGATTATTTGTATCCAACTCTCCACAAAACTTGGCATTCTACATTTTTTTTAGTTTGATTGATAATACTTTTTTGCAATTAGGTAGATATATTTTTTACTCCTTTTGAAAAAATGTTCACTGCTGTGTTAGGAATGATGATGTGGGAAAATTAGTTAAGATACTTAAGTCAATAATATAATAAGTAATAGATATTCATCAGTAGGGATGTATAAAAATCGTATAATGTAGGTATTTTATTATTATTATTATGCTGAGGGCTCCTTCCAATATAATGTATGTATATAATACAGCACATCGATTATTGAAATTAAAATTACAAACTTTGTATGTAATTATTGTGGTAATTGCTGTCATTATAACAAGTTTTATAACAAGCCAAGGTTTTTTAAGACAAGATAAATGTCTTTTTTCTGCTTGGGAAGAAATTAATTAAATAATTTCTACCTTCTCCTATAATTATGTATATGTAAAAATGAGATACCTAAATCTAAAAAGTCTAACAATAATTTTAATAAAACTGTACTTTGTTATTTGTCAACCGAAAACGTTTAATACCCGTGGGGAAGGGTATTGTAGGGTCTCTTGTAGGTCACTACAAGATTAAGAGGAGAATGAAGTGAATTGATTATAAGGAGGATTGAGGATGAAAATGTGTAAGTTGGGGCGGTAGCTCAACAGTCTTGTAGAATTGGGCCTCGCAAATACAATAATAAATGCAGTACTAAAAGTCTATAGAGTCGTCGTTGTGTGAACTTTATTGCATTGGCAGAGTATTGTATTATTCCAATATAGATACATATATTTACCAGACTCACAGGAAGTGTCACAGTCTTAGCCAACCGTACATAGAGACAATAACAATACTCATAATAATCGGTCAGATAGTTTTGTTGCATTTGTTGCCTCTTTTCTAAAACCTAAACGGCTAGATTTTTGAAGGAAACGCTCTGGAAATTGGAAATTCCCCAATAATTCTAAATACAATTGCATGTTTATCGTGCCACACAATTCCCATTCTTAAATGAGCACTCAGGAGGCCGTTAAGAAACCTACTAATCGTTTCTAGGGATTAAATATTTGGGATTACCCTGGAATACATATACGTGCAGTGTGTATGATAATAGGAGAAAGACAATCACGTTCGTACATATACTTAATGAAAAATCTAAGTACAGTCGTTCGCTTTGCAGTCTATTCTGTTTAGTCGCTTGTACATGTGAGCCAGAAAAGCCGATTGTTTTTAATTAGTTAGCTTGATCCGGCTCGAAAAAGGCAAGTTGCTTTCATTGCTTTCAATGCCTTTTGGGCGGCTGTGGACCCATGTTGGAGGACTGACTCTCTTTTGGTTATTCTTGCCCTTCGTCGTAGTAAACACTTTGTATTTTTAACATCATTTTGTCAGTTGAGGCCGTAGGAGGTTTATTGTTTGACGACATGGAGAAAGCTGTCAGATGTTTAAAAGTTCTTTTTGTTTTGGGGCCTGGTTGCAGCCCTCCTAAATTCCATTTGCATTGTTTGGAGCATCACCAAGATTTATTAATCAGATGATCACACCACTTTATCATGGGTAAGAGGCATTTGACCGCCGTGTTCGTTTCAGTTATTATACTATGACTGTCTTCACATGCATCTTGTTTAGTCGTAATATTCAAGTCGTCACAAGTCGACAATAAAAATAATTTCGGACTGGCATCCAATCTTCATCAGTCTGAAAAATCGTACACATACACTTACACACAACAAGTACACATTTTTGTAAATATATATTATTACATAGAAGAATGATGGGAAAGTACGGCCCGTGTTTTCAGATATATATAGATCTTAATATATTATTTAAAAAACTATTTTATATTTTAAACTGGGCAATTTTTGAAAATTCTTTGTGTAATAACTACTGTGTCACTGAAGGGAGATCAGTCTTGTTTGTACTAACCTAGTAATGCCACGTTAATAAAGACATTGAATTGAATTCAATTAAATTGTGCGTAGTTGGGAGGTCCATTTCCAATATTTGTGTTTTCGGAATCTTTTAGAAACATTTACAGGGTTATACTAACACGTTACACATAGCAAAATATTCATTACAGAATGTTTGAAATTCGCGGGTAGGTCGCAAACGTGGTTTTTAAACACAGATACACCATTAGCCGTCAATTTGAACATAACCTTATGATTTCTTTTTTGACTTTGTTTTCTAATTTCTTTTTTTAAATTGAAGTTCTGACCCTCTTACTCCAAATATGAATCGATACACCGGAAGTGAAAAAAAACAACGGCCACGAAGTCTAAGTAAACCATTCGAAATCCTACTCAACGGAAGAAAGTAAACCCGACGAGTGACAGACAAAAGGCGGCATTATGATATATGTCAATAGCGATTTTTTCAAGGTCATAGTTGGCCGCCTGGGGTCGATGGATAAAGAGACCATACACTGAAAGGTGTTTTTTGTCTTTAATTTTTGTATTAATTAATTTTTGTAAATGTTACAAAGTTGAAAATGAATATAATTATTAATTTCGTGTTGAATCTAGATTAACCAAATTTATCATGTAGCACAAATTTATTATATAATTCGTATTTTCAATATAATAAATTGTTTGTAAATGTATACATTTAATGAAGTTTCCATAACTAAAAAAATGTATATTTCATGACCTGTGGCGTCAGATCGTGAAATCAAATTTAAAAAAAGCTAAGGGCACTGCTCTTGAAAGGGCTTCATAAAAAGGTAAAGGGAGGTCATAGAAGTGTTCAAACAAAATTTGCGATCGCGATAGGCAATATTGTATACGGCGGGAATAGGTCAACTGAGAAAATGGTGGTAGTAGTTCAATATGAAATAGATGATCGCCGCCGTATTGAAAGCGTGACGGACGGACATTACATCGGTTTTATTATAGAAAAAAAGATTTGTAATCACGGAGATCATATAGAATGGATTAGGTCGATATACGTAGCCGGACCCTTGCGACCAGAATAGAATAATGTAGATAGCATGCAAGTAACGATAGGCAACGCAGCTATATTTGTCATAGAAGCGGATTTATGAAGATTAAATTGAGACATTGTTACAACAATGTTGTTGATACACGATTTTTTCTGTGCCTATACAAATTTAACAGTTTTTGTCTTAAATCTTTTGAATGATTACTTCACCATGTAGGCAAACTCTTATCAAGACCAAGGCCCTAATGTATACATTGCATTTGCGAAGTCAATGGCTTTAATTGCTATTTATGTTTAAAAGTAATAGAACTGTAAACGTATTAGTTTCTGTCATGCAAACCTGCTAACTGTTATGTAAAGTAGTAGCTGAAGCAGGAGTCGAATAAAGTAGCTTAAAATAGTATAACCTGATATTTTTCATGAATATGGCCATGAATATTTCAAATAAACCTAAGATTCTCATGTTGACCGTTTTTATTGGAATTTTTGTTAAAAATACTTTTGGTGTTCGTTTGTCGTTATTATATTTAGCTACGCCTACATGGGAGCATGCTTTCAAAGATTGTCTGATGCTTGTATTCACACCCAATATCAGCATTTAAAATCTGAATGTTTTACCTGTGCCGTTTGTGAATATAAATAAATACTACGAGTCACTAAGTTCATCTCGTCATGTTAATTATTACGCTTTGCATGGTAAACAACATTTTGGATCTAAATGTCAGGGAATTTTGCTGCTGTACCACTCCAGATCACCAAATAAAAATGACATTTGGCAGAGCATATTTGTACTGCCCGGCTATTATTCCAAGCCATACGTAACCATTGCATTTCAAATGCAAACGTTCAGCAAATCAAAACTGAGGACGTTTATAAAAATCTTAGAGCCATTTCGGGAATGACGCGATTTGCGATGGTTGCATATCATGATTACCGATTATCAAACCGTCGAATTCTCGGAAGTACAATTTAGAATCATTCACTGGTATGCAATCTGTTGTATGTGTTTTTGCTCACCAATGCGTTTCTTTAAATTAACGCCCGCATTACGTCACCACGACGCCAACACAACTGTCATCCAAACTATGGGAATTATTTTTCGTAACCTCAATTTTGTTATTGTACCTGACGTGATTAGTCAATATTTAGCCTAGTAAAAACTCCAAAGGTTTATTTACCTACAAATCTACCGTATCTGCTCGAAGACTGGTTCTTGATTTAATAAATGATAACTATTCTAATATGTCATTTGGCTGCACGATAGAGACTAATGCACAGCCTCCGAAGGATGTTTCTATTGGGCATGCAGTCTACTTTGACACGTACTTAATGCAGAGTTACATGAAAACAACGTTTATACTAGTTGGAACTAATAACATTGGACTTCTGACATGCCATGGTGACAGCCATTATCTTACGTACACCATTTATGCTCAACCATTCCAAAGGGAACTGTGGTTATCGATTGTAATAACCATTATAGTGTCAGGGATTCCTGTACGATGCTTCTTGAAAAATGCGGTAATGGATTTGTACCAAATATTTGCAATGCCTATTCGTGTTCTACTGGAAAACGTTGAAATTAACGAAAATGGTAATACGGAGAGTCAGAAGTTTAAACTGCTTATGGCTTTTAGTTGGAATTGTGTTAAGCAATGCATACAAAGGAATTTTCTGATTTGACTGCACTGCAGCTATATACAAGACCAAAAGTGTTTAATGATACAAAATCTACTACTGCTGATTTACGTGCCTGAAGATGTGAAGGAATTCGTAGGTTAGATAATTAACTATAAGGAATAAGGACGTCAGATTACCGATCACATCAGTAGATTCATTTCTTTCTTTGAGCTGTAATAATGCAAATGCATTATTTTGGATGGAAGTAGGTCAAATTCGACCATTATCAATGAAGCAAAAAATAAGATGCTTAAAAGTATTCTATCGTGGCTGGTAGTTGCCAACCCTTATGCAAACACCACTGTGGAAGGTGAAATTTCTAGATGCGACAATGTGGCTTTGCTTGATTATGAAACCAAGTTGCCACAATTTCAGGTGCCGCGCTGGAGAGTGCGTAGCATTAAGAAAAAACCTTTTGTAATTGGCCACGGTAACATTTTCCCCAGCGATATTGCTATTAATAGTATTAATCTGGCAATAGAGTATTTCTACTAGATTTCATCAGAAAACTGCTGGAGAATGGACTGTACGTGTGGATTAAGAACAGAATTAATTCACTTCAAGGAGGTCATTACGATCTTAAACGCTTGGATTTCAACGCAAAGCAATCCCGGTTTGAGGTTTTGCGAGCTTCGTCAGAATTTCGTACAGACACTGCAATATGTATTATCTGTTTGCTTTCTTGTGCTTGTATTTAGTTTTAGTTTGGAATCGTTGATCGTATATGAGGATATTTAATTTGACTCTACTATTTAAACTGTCCCCATTGATATTTACTAGTAAGTAAATAGGAAACCCAGCCGCAATACTTACGTATGTAGAGTAATGTGCTTTTATTTGAAAAAAATCCATGGTTTAGCCATATGGATTCGGAAATAATTAATAACCTGTGAGTAAGTCCATTTCCATCACATGTTAAAGTGACTCTGCTAGTAGTGTACAGCGTAAAATAGTAAATAAAAACCAAAAATCATGAATCTATTACGGCACAGTGATTTGTTGACACAGGGACCGACGCGAACAATGGTCATGCACAAATTTTACACTGCACATGTTCGTCTCATGTAATTTGACTTGAACTTTAAACACTAATTATTGCCATTAACTTCGCAACTATAGCAATTAAGTAACATCTAATTGGATTAGGATCAACTTCATGATATTACGGAATGTACGTACATATGGAAAACGAATAGAAGCTACCAGTGCTACCAGTAAAACATTGGTTGGACAAATTTCGTCCGGAAAAACAGCTCTACAGAAAGCTCTTGCTTCGCTTCTAAAAAAATAGGTTATACATGTTATTCATTCCTGCGATTCACTTCTTCGAAATATTATTTTCACTAATGCAATCGATGTAAAATTACGCACGTGTAATAGTGGCATTATTTATTAAATACTTCAATATGATGTAAACCTCTAAATAATCAAAATTCCTAATTTCAAAGCTCATAATTTTTAAAATCAATGGTATCATTTGAAGCGCACTTACCTTATCTTAAGAAAATATCACTAACAATTTGTGGTTGATGATTTAGCATATGCAGAACCATAATTCGATGTGTTAGTTCATGTCAGAGACGTATTTATCATATAATTTGAAAAAACAAACAATATATAAAACGATTTGATACTTTCAAAAATCACTTGAAGAATATAAAATCGCATTGTTTGCATATAATAGTTGCACAATGAATTGACAGTACGGTCCTCGAGAATTATTTCTCAAGCATACTTTGATGCCATTGTTATGTTGTTGAAATGGAATAATCTTAGAAATTGTGCGCGATTAAAAAATGTCAAAAAGCATTTGAATGTACAATGAAATATTTTCCAGACACATGTATTCACAACTTCGTTTCCAGAATCCCATACTTTATTATTACACACTATGTTTCGGTACGCCCTTTATATTTCACCTACATCTGGTGTTTGTATATTGTATTTTGTTCTTTAAATATCATGACGCTGATTTAAATTGTCATGAACATCAGTATTTAGCCTAATTTTTAATACCGCAAACCGCAAAACTATGAAATGAAACTGAAAACGTGGATACCTGCTGTAGTTGCTCTTGTTTGGGCTTTAGTGCTCCCTACAAAATCTTCGTTAGTATTGTCGGATGGTTCGTCACTGGATATTTCCCAAGCTACTGAAAACTTTCCATCGTGTATCATTTGGTTGTTGAACATCGACAAAATCTTCTGTTCAGCTAATGCCGTTCGAATTCCACATTTGCGTGTTATGAAATCTTTCTCAACAAATGATTACAAATCATACGAAATAATGAAATTATCTAACATCAACTGCAGTGTGACATTTTACGTACTTGATAAAATACCTGTTGAGGACATTTTACGGCAATTCGATACATTCAGAGTCAAACCACATAGATTGTATATTTTGACGACTTTATCAGCCAAAAATATTCCCGAGATGATTTATCATTTCGATAGCTGCGGCGCTGCAGTTTTTGTTCTTTCGTTTCCAAACGACACAAATACCGAGAAGAGTGGAAGCATAACATCATACTTTTTCTGTTGGTATTGTCTACATGAACCTTACATTGAGGTTCATGGATACGGCAATCAAAGCCGGTTATTTGTCCATAAGTGTCATGGCAACGTATTTCAGTGCGTACAAGAAATGAGAGAGTTTTCTTTAAAAATTATGCAAAATGGGAAAGCTGTGGCTTGGAAATTTGATTTCAAAACCGGGTTACAATTTGACGGATCAAGACGTGAATTACGAAATACACACCTACGACCCATTTTGCAAGAAGTTCTGAATGTATCCTATCACAAATTGTATATACACGGGAAGAATTATTGTCTAAAAGTAGAACTAAAGGATAATGATAATAATTACAACTTTGTGCCGTGGAAGAAAGAATTTATCCCAATTGGAAAGAAAAGAGGAATCAAATTTTTTACATCCAGCCAAATTTCTGCAAAAACGGCGAATATCACAATATTCTTTAGTCCGTTTTTAAAAATTGTTTGGATCAGCTTCACTATAATTATTATCTTGACTGCTTTCGTTCTTTCGGTTAATGACTGGCTAAAATATTTAGCATCCCTGGCGAAGTCCGCATTAGATCAAGGTGCTAACCTCGGCGCAGAAACTGTGCCACAACAACTTGTTTTGTATTCATGGTTTGTGTTGTTATTAATTCTGACGAATAGCTACAAAAGTTATCTCAAATCAGATTTAACCCTTCAAGAAACTGTACGAACCAGCTGGACAAATATAAATGATTTAAACGATTTTAAAATATACGTACTACTTCCGAAGATACATTGCAAATTTTGCCGGCTACCTTGCATTGATGATTCCATTATTGATATGATAAATGGTTACGTATGTCAAATTCAAACTGTACTTTACCCTTGGCCTTGCTATGATATCGATAGCAATGCCTGCAAATTTTTTGAAATGCTTGGTGACATATACAATAAATTGGAAAATCCTATGGACTCCCCGCTCTCCGATATTCAGAAATCGTACACGCACTATCTAAATAGGACTTTTATACTAATTGAATATGGGTTAGAAAATGTAATTCTCAATTCCGAAAACAAAGAGTACGCATTTATTGTTGATCAAAATGACTTTTCCGTCACGAAGGAACTAATCGACAAATATTCCAGGGGAAGGGTAAAATTTGCAAACAACTGGGACACACCCGAGGAATTTTACACGAGTGGATCATATTTTACTATTCCTTCCGGCTTAGATGCTGTACATCAGCAATGGGTACCAAGGAGACTGAAATCGATAATTACTGCAGGAATATACCAACACTGGGAACGTTGGGATATATTCGGCTTCAAAGTTGCAAATGCACATTTGGAAACTAAATATAAGCTTGAATTTTATCCGTTAACGTTGGACATTGTTGTTGTACGTTTGTTGCTCCAGTATTACCTTTTGAGTACTTGCGTCTGTTTTGGAGCGTTTTCAATTGAGATATTTATTCGCAAAATATTCAATCCCAAAATTGTTTTGGGTTTGCAACAAATACGTCAAAGGAGGAGAATTTGAGCGTAAGCAAGCAACTATTGTGCCATGTACACTGAAGTCTCGCTATAAGAGAACGCTATAAATCACAAAAATCTGCCTCTTATATAGAAATTCTCTTATAGAGAGAGAGTTCGTATGTATAAATATAACCATGTATGGCATGCGGGTTCAAAGGATCTCTTACAGAGAGAGTTCACTTATTTGGAGATCTCTTATAGCGAGAGTCCGGTGTATCATCGTTGGGTTTACCAACATGGAGACCTTTAAAATTTGCGAAAATTTATCTTATTTTATTATTACTCAAAGCCGTATGTAACCTTGGATTTTGAAATGCCAACTCTTAGCGAATCTCATATTCGGAGACCTAGGTCATGTACCCACCCAATGGATTTTGAATGGAGAAATAGCCACAATCATAAACGCTTGGAACTATTTAAAATAGAATATTTTGGTGATATACAGTGCTTGTATAGACAGTCTAGTGTATGTAGAACGCATGGATCAAAACATCTCCTAAAGAGGGTTCTCTTATATGGAGATCTCTTATAGCAAAAATGAAGTTTTTGCATCAATTTTTCATTTTATGTTATTCTTTGAGGGTGCCGGTGTGTCTAAACAGTAAACTATTTAACATACTATTTAAGTAGTAATTACATGTTCATTTTATCAATTACAAACAACCTTTATATAACCCACAATTCTTCTCAAATTAATTCTGTGCTTTTGAACTTCAAAATGTCGTGAAGGTCAGCATACGAAGTAGAAATAATAGTTTGATTATACTCAAAGCCAAAACCCGTAGGAACTCATTCAATAGCTCTGCATTTTTTAAATTAATAAGATACGACAAACAATAAGAAACTACTTACTAAGTGCATTTACTTACTTTCATAACTCAACAACGCTTTTTATCACAATAGTTTCCCCGTCCAATAAAAACCACGCTAAGGTTGACATTGCACTAAGTGTGTATTAGAAAAATGTAATTAATGTAATTGTGGAAATGACGTGATTATCTCAAACGTCTTATGCAAAATTATTATATAATAAAGCATAAAATTTTTCAGTCCCAGCTTTATCAAGATTTGAAACTAAACGTAGAAATGCGAGTCGCTTCACGGTTTTGTGTCTTCCTTCTTTAATGATTTTTATATTTTAAAACCATTCACAAGTTCGATTACCAAGGCTTTAATTGCTTAAGAAAATTTGCTTTGTAACTTCTTAAATGTGCTATAGGAATTTTTAAGCCAAGAGTTATTTTCGGTGGTTGTAGGTCTATTCGAATAAGAAACGTTTACATTACTTACATTTGTGCCACTCAATTAATTTTATTAGTTTTGATTAACGGTAATTAGACAGTAGCATATGAAATCACACACAATGAAACTGAGATCTTTGTTGACGACTTTAGCAGGCACTATCTGTGCCATTTTACACCTTGCGAAATGTTCCCCAATAGTCTCGAATGACGGCGCTCTGGATATTTCCCCAGCTACTCAACACTTTCCTTCATGTTTCATTTGGTTCGTAAATGTGGACAACGCTCAATTCTCAGCCAATAACGTCAGCATTCCAAAATTATGGTTTTCAAGCGAAACCCTGAAATACGATCTCAATGGAGCGATGAAAATGTCCAGCATAAATTGCACCGTCACATTTTACATACTACTCAAATCCTCGCTGGTAAAACCTGAGATCGTTAATTATTTGATTCCACTTAGAACCCTTTCCACATTTAAAGCCAATGAGGTTGGGGTTTATATTTGGACAAAATTGCCAACCAAAGACATAACAAATTTCTTCTACATTCAATTTATATCCCGATGATACAATACCGATATTTGTGTTTTCGGTTTCAAACAGCGCAAGAACCACCGGCTCTGGATTCACTACAACATATTTTTTCTGTTGGTACTGTAAACACGAACCTTACATTGAAGTGGTAAGATTCACTAAATGGATCCGGTTATTTGTGGATGATTGTTATGACAGCACATATCAATGTGTGAGAGCAGCGCAAAGTTTTTATTTAAGGATTTTACGCAACGGAAGAGCCGTTACGTGGAGATTTAAATTTGAAATCAAGCCGCAACTTGACGGATCCAAACGGGATTCGCGATTTACGAACACATTGACCATTTTGCATAAAGATCTAAATGTTACTAATCTGGAGTGGGACCTCAAATGGATGCCGTACGGCCCGAGTGTCCAATTAGAAGAGTATCCAAATTATCACAAATACTTGTTATTGAACAGGGAGCTGATCCTGATTGGGAAGAAAGGCAGGATAAAGTTTTTTACGTCCAACGACATTTTTTCGAGAAATGAAGGTATCACCATCTTCTTCAGCCCTTTTTCACTGCTTGTTTGGATTAGCTTAATCATAACAATTTTAATGACCTCAGGTAGTTTGTCTATATCAAATTGGCTGCAAACAGTTATGTCGCTTGCAAAAACAACATTAGAACAGGGTGCCAATTTCAAGGCAGGGACTTTACCGAAACAACTAGTTTTGTATTTGTGGTTTATGTTTTCACTGGTCATGGTAAATAATTACAAAAGCTATCTTAAATCGGATTTATCGCTCGAAGCATCCGTAAGAACGAGCTGGAAATATATTGACGATTTAAAAAATTTCAGAATATACTTACTTATTCCTAAAAAACACTGTCCTAATTGCAGAGCACCATGTATTGATGACCCGAGTAAGGAAATGGAAGGAATGGGTCGATGTCAAATTCAATCTATGCATAACACTTGGATTTGCAGTCAAATCGATGGCAGCACTTGCGCTTTTATCAGGTTGTTAGGGGAAATGCATCGAAAAACGACAAATCTCTTGCGGTCCACTATATTAGAAAATGTTTACACGCATTACTTAAATAGGACATTCATCCTACATGAAAACGGGTTAGAACGCATTCTTTTTCATTCGGACAACAATCTATACGCCTTCCTTACGGACGAAAGTCACTTTCTTCTAACGAAACAAATCATTGACGAACATTCCAGGGGAAGGGTAAGATTTGGAAACAATTGGGACACACCAGATGAATTTCATGCAACAGGATTGTATTTTACCATTCCTTCAGGCTTAAGTGCCGTTCATGAGGAATTAGTACCAAAGCGCTTGAAATCCATCCTTTCTTCTGGATTTTACCAACTTTGGAACCGTTGGGATATGTTTGGGTACAGGGACGCAAAAGCGAATTCAGATACTACAAAGGAGAAATTTGAATTCCATCCGCTGTCATTGAACATGGTTGTTAATACGATTTTTGATTTATTATTATCTTTTGAGCACTTGTTCTTATGTAGTTACATTTGTTATTGAAGCAACATCAAATAACCGGTATTGTGTATCTAAATGAGAGTAACTCCGAAACGGTTTGACAGATTCGGCTCAAATTAGCCGTGACATATGCTTATAACATCGTTTTTACATGGGTATTTCATTTACAATCTATCTATTCCACAAGAAATAAACGGCAAATTAATCACGGGCCAAATTAAAAGAGCTGTGAAGAGCACTCGTACCATTGCACCAGATAATATAATTAATTAACATCTTATTTACTAATGCATTCATGCATTTAATACGGTTGTAATAACCGTTTTCATCATGTAAATCCCACAAAGTACAAACATGTCGACATAAAGCACGACGCTGTGAACAGGATTGTAAATGTCAGACGTGTACATGTGTACATATGTAATTATACATACATAACACAGGGGCGAATATTTACAATGTATGAAACCATTAAACGTTATTATTGTGTGGCTGGACGTATTGTGTTAATTTTGTGTTTGAGGGAAGCAATTCCTTAAATAGATTAAATAAGCTAAATACAATCATGAAAAGTTTTTCCGGGAAGGTCTCTAGCCTCCAGTTGTGTGGACTTGGGGAGAGGCGAGAACCATAAAATATGACTAATATCTACTTCAGAACTGAATGTAGCTTAAATACCGACATTATACATAATCCATAGCATAAGGATTGCGTTTTATATGCTGACCCTTTTTGTACATAGTGAGGGTTCAAAAAGAGTCAATGTTAGAATGTAACCCAAGCGTTCTGCCCTTCACCTACTCCTGTCAGTTTCTCACTGTCAGCGTTGAAGGATTGTAGTGTTTCTATTCTTTGCTCATTACATTACAATTCTATAGTTGTTTTGTGTCATTCAACTTATGTGTGGACAATTATTATAGTCATTGTGCCATCCATAAAGTCATCGTCAGGACAAGGTAATTTATTATTAACCGGTAATTATCATTTTTTCTGTAATTTTAATAAATATCCAGAAATTGGTTTATCTGTAAAAAAAAGTTTATAAAGGCTAATACTATGCTATCAATTTTATATTAAGTATTATGTTTATTATTATTATTTCATTACATTCAAGCTTTAATATTATCTATTATAGCTTTTGATTTTGCTTTATACTACATGTTTGCACTATATAATTCTAATTTTTAGAAAATCAATCTTGATTAAAGTTTCCAATTGTTAATAATAAGAATATTAATCCTTCGCTCGTGAATTACGTATATTCTGAAAATTAATAATTTATTTAGTACACAGAACATTGCTCAAACGTAGAAATATTAAGCAATTGCATGCGTTATTAGGTGCAGTGGGCCTACATGTTCATACTTTTGATTGATTTGATACAAAATTGATACAAAAATTGATACAAAAATTGATACAAAAATTGATACGAAAATTGATACAAAAATTGATACAAAAAT
>JAQGAK010003942.1:0-13510 GCA_034696945.1 Lipothrix lubbocki
TAAATGATAAATTAAATAAATAAATGATGAATTAAAAAATTAAATGATAAATTAAATAAATAAATGATGAATTAAATAATTAAATCATAAATTAAATAAATAAATGATGAATTAAATAATTAAATGATAAATTAAATAAAGAATTAAATAAATGAATAATATTTTTACACTTCATGATAATCCTTCCATACAACTCTGCCACTCTCCGTCAAAGTGGAGATAACTTCGACTTTATTGACACGACCAAAAGTATTGATGCTGTTTAAAGACGCTGCCAGCGGAAATGGTATCTAGAATAAAATTTATTAGTATTAATGACGTTTACAACAAAAATCCACATTTTTATGAAACCAATAATAAATTTGTAAATCAAAATAAAAAATGTCATTACAGCCGGAACATCCCCAATTCTTCTTGCAAAAATCGGCAACCCACTCTCAAAAGACACGCAAATCAAATATCCTGCCATGAATTTATAATCTGGATGTTAAATTACTTTTAATTATAATTTTTCACTTTCCAAATAAATTATTGATTGGGTTTTATTCCCATTAACAATGGTTTTTCTCAAATCCCAAAGCGAGCCTCATCTTCATTCTTGAAAATAATTAAAATTCCCGCCAGTGCAACAATGTCTCTACCTGTTGAACAGGTAGTTTTCCCAATTAATCTTCCTCTTTAATTGTATTATATGCCATAATTTATGAATTATTAATAATTACAAAATTATTATAAATAATAAATAAACAAGAATATGCTGGAAACAAGCTTCTTTTTATTTCAAAATTTAATATTATTACATTTTTTTTTATTTATTGAACATTGAATTTCATTCGCAGTGCAGAATTACAAACGTTCCTGACTTTTTGACTACAACAAAATCAAAGAACTTAATAGAAACAATGAGCAGCATCGGCTTCCTACTTTGTAACAACAATTTTACACATAATTAAAGTCAAAATTATTACAAAAATTCTACTACTCAAATCCTCTGATCTTAATCTTGCCCAGCGCCAGTTGTTCCTTAATCCACCAAGCCGGCATTCGCTTGCGCTTCCAGCGCCTCGGAATTTCAACATGTTTTGCCTTGGCAATCGCGTTGGCTACAAATTCTTTCGCATCAAATCGCTCCGCCTCCCGGATCTGAGCTATTTTAGAATCCAGGAAGATCCTTTCTTTCTTGATCTCCCGCCGGAGTTTCCGCTTCCCCCACTCGAACCTCATCTTCTTCCGTAATTTCTTCAATTTATGTCGATTCATTTTTATCCGACGAATAACTATCAGTCTGGCCGCATGCTTTTCTATCCTGACCACATCCGGGGCCTCTTCTATAATTTTCCTCGAGGTTACCGGGTCTTCCATGGGTTTCCTCTCCTTCTTGTAAATTATCGGGTTAATTTTGTAAGTGATTGGGATTCCTATGGAAGGTTTCTGCACGGGATTTATTTGATGTGAAAAAGGCGTCCATAGTAGGGATTGACCTAGTTGAGGTTGGAGGTCACAAGGGGTCATCTCTGAAACGGAATATTTTAATAATTATTATTTTGGTAAATTGATGAAAATAATCTATATTTATTGCTAATAAAGAAATAATAAATAAAATACATAATTAAAAATAAATACATAAATAATAAATTAACTAAAAATGAATAACAATAAATTAAGCTAAAAATAAATAAATAATAAATAATTTGAAAAACAATTAAACAAATGATAGAAAAGGTACAAAAATATTTTAAAATTTACCTTTAGACAAAATTCCACCATCCTTAACAATTAAACTGACCCCGGAAAAAGCCAACCCGGGATTATTTTGCAGTAAATATTTTGAGGAAATAATTCCATGATGTTCTTGTTGATTAGAAAAATTCCTACAACAGTATTTTGCACTTCCCAACGTAAAAACTCTCCGTGCAAGCCCAAGGAGTGCCATGATTTCAGGATTTTTATGAAATTCCCAATTTGTTTTCACAAATTCATATTGCTAAATTGCTAATGACTAAACATAAAATTTGCAATTAAAATTATTTAGCGTAATTAGGATCGAAAATTAATTTTTTGTAGGTGAAAAATAAAATAAACCGTAAAAAAGCATGCAAATGCAAGTTCCCATTTATTTAACATTGCCGCAAATCCCAGGATTTCTTCTCGCCATTGGGAAGAAATCCGCGCGGGAAGACTCAAATGTGTTTTCCCTGTCAGAATGAGTTTGCAGTTCTCCATTTTATTTCCATTCCTTGTGCCCTCACAGACAGAAGTTCATCTTCAACAATTCATCACGCAGCCCTTTGCTTTTAAGCTTTAATAAGTGTTTTGGTCCGTCGGTGAATCGCAGAAAATCAGATTTTTATAGTAAAAAAAACTATTTTCTGAGAATTTTTCAACTAATTTATCAATCTACATAAGTTTTCTTAAATTTTGGCAATCATGGAAGAAGTTCTTGGACCGATCCCTGTACAGGTAAATTTAATTTGTTCAACGAAATTTATAATGTTTTATGAATTTAAGGTTTTTAAATTTTATTTATATAAATTATAATTAATTTACCATTGTTTTAATCGTGAAAATGTTTGCCTTTGGAATTAATTAATAATTGGTACTAAAAACTGGGGGCAAATATTTTTTTAATTATTTTATTAATAAAATTTATTTAGGAGGAAGTTGTTCCAATGGACACCAAGCCGATTCTTTTACCCTCGACGGGAGTAATAGAGGATTCGGATGTTGATGACGTTTACACTAAATATAAGGTAGGTTGCTGTGATTTGCTTTGCTTCAAAATGGTCATTTATTGTAAAAAAAATCATTTTTATTATTAAACCAATTTTGGGGGAGGTGTTTCCGTTAATAATAATATTGAAAAGGTCAAGGGGTCAAAGGTGGAAAACCCGAATAAAAACTAATAATTTGTGTTAATTAATGTGTTGAAATTTATGTAGAAACTGCTTCGTCAGCTGGAATTCTTAGAAGTTCAAGAATCTTATATTAAGGATGAGCAGAGGAATTTAAAAAAGGAGTATTTACATGCTCAAGAGGAAGTGAAGCGGATTCAGAGCGTGCCGCTGGTCATCGGTCAGTTTTTGGAGGCTGTGGATCAAAATACGGGAATAGTGGGTAGTACTACGGGTAATAATTCATAATTATATAAATAATTAAAATTCTTAATTAATTTCAATAAAATTTGTAGATATAAGTAACTGTACAATTTTTTAATAGTTCTAATTTTTATTCATATATAATTACTTGTATATCTTAGGTTCGAATTATTACGTCCGTATCTTGTCCACGCTGGACAGGGAACTCCTCCGACCTTCCTCATCCGTAGCTTTACATAAGCACAGTAATGCCCTGGTGGATGTGTTGCCTCCTGAAGCGGATTCCTCTATCTCGATGTTACAAGCTGGTAAGATTCAACTGTTTTTAGCTATAAAAAAGATTTTTTCAATTGTTGAAATAGAATATTGCATTACATATTATGTAAATTATGTTTATTACAATATAAAAATTAGTTAAATGTAAAAATCATTTAAAAATGGATATTAAAAATTAAAAATTAACTTTTTGATGTAATTTAGATGAAAAACCTGACGTCTCCTACTCCGATATCGGAGGCATGGACATGCAGAAGCAGGAAATGAGAGAGGCAGTTGAACTTCCTCTGACCCATCACGAACTTTACAAGCAGATTGGAATCGACCCTCCCAGAGGAGTCCTTATGTATGGTCCACCTGGCTGCGGCAAGACTATGTTGGCTAAGGCGGTTGCTCATCACACCACAGGTAAGAGTAGATCAAAATAATGATAATAATTTAATATTTAAATAATGTACGCGTGAAATAAACCTTTCTAATTTAATGTTTACCTATTATAAAGCTGCATTCATCCGTGTCGTCGGATCCGAATTCGTGCAAAAGTACTTGGGCGAAGGTCCCCGAATGGTTCGAGATGTGTTCCGTCTGGCAAAGGAGAACTCACCAGCAATTATATTTATTGATGAGATCGACGCCATTGCTACTAAACGTTTCGATGCACAAACTGGTGCTGATCGAGAGGTGCAGCGAATTCTTCTGGAGCTTCTTAACCAGATGGATGGATTTGATCAAACTACCAACGTGAAGGTAATTTATCATGATATTAATTATTATTATTATTTATTATTGTGTGTCAATATATTTAATATTATTGTTATTATTTATTATTATGTGTCAATATATTTAATATTATTGTTATTTGTTATTATTTATTATTATGTGTCAATATATTTAATATTATTATGAATTGTTATTATTTATTATTATGTGTCAATATATTTAATATTATTATGAATAGTTATTATTTATTATTAAGTGTCAATATATTTATTATTTCCTCCTTCTAGGTCATAATGGCCACCAATCGAGCCGACACCTTAGATCCTGCGCTCCTTCGTCCAGGGAGATTGGACCGGAAGATTGAGTTCCCCCTACCAGATCGTCGACAAAAACGATTAATATTCGCCACCATCACTGCCAAGATGAACTTGAGTGACGAAGTGGACTTGGAAGACTATGTGGCAAGACCGGATCGCATTTCGGGAGCAGACATCAATGCCATTTGTCAAGAGGTAATAAAAATCAATATTTTTATACAGTCACAAATTCGAAAAAGAATCAGTTATTCTTTCTTTTTCGAATGTTCTAAATAAAAAATTTTGGGGTGATTTCTAAATTCAATATTACTGAATTTAATTTAAGAAATGTAATGAATGATAATACAATGGAATGAAATTTTAATTTTTTTAACAAATCAGGCCGGCATGCACGCCGTCAGGGAGAACCGCTACATCGTCCTTCCCAAGGACTTCGAGAAGGGCTACAAGAATAATATCAAAAAGGATGAGTCCGAACATGAGTTTTATAAATAAGCAGCCTTTATCATATTTATTATTATGTATTTGCTAAACTGCGGATTCCGCTTTAATAATTCATTTTGTAAAAGAAAGTAATTCACAATGTATGTATTAGTTCACATTTATTTGGTCCAGGGCAAAATTAAATCTTGAGTTTTTTATATAAAACTAAAATAATTAATTAAATGTACTTGTCATCATAATAAAAATAAATCTATTAAATGTTTTCCATTTAATTCCGCATTTAGTTTATAATTTTAATCTCAAGCATTTCTAATTTATGTTTAATAAAATGTACCTTTTTTATAGAAGGTAGAAATAAGATTTTCCTTATACACGTTACTAAAAGCTGCGCAATGACTGGAATATTATTGTCGCGGGAGTTTTAAAAATACAGAATTACTTCCAAGGAAATCAAATCAAGACACACACGCAGTTCACGACCACGACACGATTCTTGCTTTGAGTAAAAATGCTTAAATTTCCACGAAATTACTGAAATTAATTAACAAACTGGAATTTCCGGAAGATTATTATTTCCTGGATCAGTAAATTTTTATATTAGAGTATTCCCTATTTATTGACAATCCCATATATTTAATTAACATGGCGGACAAGCTTTCCAGGCTCGTTTGCGCTTCTAGGAAGATTGCTTCTACGAGTAATAATAATCCAAAGCAGGTCATTCAGGTTCTTTTGAAAGGTCAAGTGAGGAACGCGAGCAGCTCTGCTTTGCGGAAAGGAATTTTAAATAATAATATTCAAAATAATAATAATAATGCTAGAGTCGTTGGGAATCGAGATTTCACTTCTGGACTGGACGTTGCCACGACGGGACAAATTTACAGTTGGGTTTATAGATTATTACGCAATAATAATAATAACAATAATATTTTTTTAAAATAATAATATAAATAATAATAATAAATCAAATATTTTGTAAATTATACATTTAAATAAAAAAGAATGGAAAATAATTGTATTAAATAAATTGGCATAATAAGGAAAATTAAAACTTTATGAATTATTAAAAACAAATATTTAAATAAATAAATTGTAATAAAATAATTAAAAAGAACATGAAGGAATTATTTTGTAATTATTATAAAAATTGTTTTTCAGATGGAATAACAATAAACCTGGACGGGGTGGAAGGTCGGCCGTTGTACCTGGACGCTCAGGCAACTACTCCGATGGATCCCCGGGTTTTGGATGCCATGCTCCCGTACTTTACTTCCTTGTACGGCAATCCCCACTCTCGCACTCACGCCTACGGCTGGGAGAGTGAGACAGCCATGGAGACTGCGAGGAAGGTTAAAATATTTTGTGTATATTTTAAATACAAAACTCATTGAAAATGGATGTACAATAACGAAATAATTGTTTACAGGAAGTAGCAGATCTGATCGGAGCAGACCCGAAAGAAATTGTTTTCACTTCTGGAGCCACCGAGTCGAACAATATTGCCGTCAAAGGAGTCGCCAGGTTTTACAAGTCTAAAAAGACGCACGTAATTACTACTCAGACGGTAATTTATATTTTTAATTTTTGAACAATATTTTAAACAATTTAAAGTAACAAGCTATTCCTTTATATTTAATATTTATTTTTGAAGAATTTTTGTATTTTTTTTAGATTTATTTTTATTTAGATTTACTTATTTATTATTTTTTTAGACGGCATTTTTGTAAAATTGGGGGAATTTATTTTTGTTTATAAGTTCCACGAAAAAAATTAGTTAAAATTGATATTTAGTTTGTAAGTTAATTTTTGCAGATTTATAATTTCGTGGATTTTTATTAATTGTGAATTTGTAATTCTCAAGGAACACAAGTGCGTCCTGGACTCGTGCAGGGCTCTGGAAGCAGAAGGATTCCGCGTGACATATTTGCCGGTGCAGACGAACGGGTTAATAGACCTTGATCAACTGAAGGAAGCCATGACGCCAGACACAAGTTTAGTGTCCATAATGGCGGTGAATAATGAGATCGGAGTGGAGCAGCCCATAGGAGAAATCGGAGAACTCTGTCGGTCCCGGAAGGTTTTCTTCCACACTGACGCGGCCCAGGCTGTGGGGAAGATCCCAATGAATGTCAATGACATCAACGCCGACCTCATGTCAATAAGTGGACATAAGATCTACGGTCCGAAAGGAGTCGGTTGTCTTTACGTCCGAAGGAGGCCGCGCGTCCGTGTGGAGCCCATTTTCAGCGGCGGGGGACAAGAGCGTGGGATTCGGAGTGGGACTGTTCCTACACCTTTGGTCGTCGGATTTGGTGCTGCTTGTAGGATTGCTCAAGAAGAGATGGTCTATGATCATAAGCGGATTTCGTACTTGTCGGAAAGGTTCCTGGGGCAGGTGATGGGGAAGCTGAGTCACATCATTCGGAATGGAGATCCGGAGAGAACTTACCCGGGATGTGTGAATTTATCCTTTGCCTACGTTGAGGGCGAGAGCTTATTAATGGCTTTGAAAGACATTGCTCTGTCCAGTGGCAGCGCTTGCACGAGCGCTTCCCTCGAACCTTCGTATGTCTTGAGGGCGATTGGTGCTGATGAGGATCTGGCCCATTCTTCCATTCGCTTCGGAATTGGGAGGTTCACCACGGAGCACGAAGTGGACTACACGGCGGAGAAGTGCATCCGGCATGTTCAGAGGTTGAGGGAGATGAGGTTTGTATTTTAATAACTTTTTATTCAATTTTTTTTCTATTAATTTTTGTATGAATTCTTGCATTTATTTTTGTATTTCTTATGTATGTTTGTACTACAGTGTAACTAAAATAATTTAATTATTAATTGTTTATTTAAATTCCAGCCCTCTGTGGGAAATGGTTCAAGAAGGAATCGACTTGAAATCCATAAAATGGAGTCAGCATTAGAAAAGAAAATGAATTTTTTTCCGAGGACAAAAAATATTTTTTGAATCCCATGCGCTGCACAGTGGTCTTCCATTATATTATGAAAAGTAAACAAATGCAGTGAATTAAAAAATATCTCGTGAAACATAAAACGGGTTTCCTTAGCCTTAATTCTATATATTAAAATCAATTAATTTTAATATTGTGCATTTGTTACACAATAACTTATTTCTTCTTGGTATAATTCCCTACATAAAAGTATGAAATATTAGTAGTGTTTTTATTTCTACATACAACTTTAATGCATTTTCTTAAAATTATAAAATTTTTAGTAGTAGTTACGTCTAGGATAATAAAAATATTTGTGGATAAAGAGAATTTATGTAGAATTTAGCTTATTAGCATTTACTATCTGCAGATTTATTGTTAAAAATTGTGAACTTTACTTAAACTTAAAAGTAATAAGAATAGCTTGTTTTGCAATTGAAAAATAAATCGTTTCAATGTTTTATAGTTTAACAATTTTTAAATTTAGCCAACCGTTTGGAACAATAATGGTGATATTACTAGTTTTACAGAGTCTCGATGGAGGTTCTGAGTATAAAAATAAAAATATAGGAAAAATAAATTCATTTTAATAATATATTTTTTGGTCAATTTATTGTTTATTATTGGTCATTCGTTATTATTAGTCTTTTAAGTAGGAATCATAATAATAATTACTAATTACATATTTATATGTAATTGCTTACATAGGCACATTTTTAGTAATTTTTTATTAAAATATTTTAAAGGAACGATAAATTTCTGGAATGCTAATATCTGTTCAACAGAAGGTAACTATTTTGCAATTACTAACTGAATAATACATATATCACTAAAACAACTAAACTCATAATTACACAGCAATTTTAACAATGTTTTCATTATTGTGGTACGTATAACAGGTTAACTTTATAGACAACAACAAAAATCTCATCAAATCACTTGATAAGTAAGTGACTACAATTATTGTGACAGAAAATTCTTTTATTTACTTATATTATAATTTACACATATTCGTCACATCTTCGGAACAAGTCCTGACTGAAGATTCAAAATATTGCTGGAATTGTTCCAGCGGACAAATCCAGTCGCCCTGGCAACATGGGATATTGATTGGATACTCCTGGAATAAGGCACCGATTTTGTAATTCGACTTTGCTGATGAGGAAGCTTGACATCTGTGAATATCAAATATAAAAACAAAAATTAATATAAAAAGTAATATAAAAATTAATACAAAAAATAATACAAAACACAAATTAAATACAACCAAAAAATGTAAGCGAATTTTGATTCAAAATGTTAAAGAATTACTTAAACAGGACAAAAGCAATATTGGTAGCAAATTTATCAATGAAACTAGTCTTCCAATGGCGATGAGCATAAGGGAATTTGTCACTGGTTAAAGGTTCGCTATCATTAAATAATCCCAGATGACTGATGAACTTGAGTAATGTTCCACTGTGGGTGAAGTAGGCTGTGACTTTATGCTTGGAATTGGGATTCGCTACTTTGAAACTATAAAATATAAATTGATAATTATAATATTAATTATTAATTTTTTCAAGAGCAAATTCTCAAATTGAAATAGTTCGTTACTACAGCTCACATACCTAAATTGTTCCAAGATATCTCCCACAGGCGCACAAGCCTGCTTGTAAGTGATTTCATGACCGTATCCATCCACCCAGTAGTACTCCAAATCTTGACGATACTCCAGGATCTGAAGGTCTTGCTCCGTAAAAACCGCGCACCACGGCGATAATTTCTCGGGATTCCAGGCCGTCTCGAAGGAACAAGTTTGATGGAGGAGCTCCACTTCGGATAAAGTCAAGGAAGCTAGGCCGAGACGAGTCTGAATATTTTGGATCATTCCTTGAAAGATTGGGGTCTTCTCGAATTTCCTCTGTTCATCGTATGTCTCAGGATTCTTGTCGATATGTTTCTTCCAGCGAGGACAAGCTTTGTAGAACTAGTTTTACGTTGAAGAATTAAAATTAATTATTGATAGAACTAATTAGATAACTAAAGTTGAAAGAAATGAAATCAATTCAAAAGTTAGAAAACCAACCCGCAAAATGGGATCAGCTGCTAAAGCTGGTGGATACCGAACTTTCTTGGCTTCATCAGCGCCAAAGAGTCCTTTGGCAAAGTGAATAGCACTCGCTTCCGCTCTTTGAGTTTTCGTGAATTTAAATTGATAAGTCTGGGCGTCGTAGTTTTTATTAAAAATATTCGGAAAGGCCTTTTGGAATCTGGATCCAATGCCCTCCAACTCTATTTCCCCTTGCGGAACTAGCCATTTTTCCTTCGACGGTTCCAAATCCAGGTCAGCTTGCCAGAGCTTGAGCGCTTCTAACTCTTTTGGGCACAAGGAGCCTTTTGAAACGTCTGGAAATAATAAAAATTTCTAGATCAAATAACAAAAAATAAAATGCCGAAATTATATTTAAAAACTAAAATGCCCAAATGAAATTAAGAAATTTAATTGTCATTAAATTTTAAAATAAATTCCTGCATTTACCATGAGCGGCCACAACAGAATCCCGAATCTTGCCAACATCTTGGAGCATTTTGGTAATGACCTTGTCACTCGGATTTCTTGTGCCATGACGGACAATCAGCCAGATCTTCTCGGCGAAACAACCTTTTAAATACCCAAAACAATATTAAATAATAATCATGAAAAGTATTTTAAAAAATTATTAGCACTTGCAATTACTAAGCAAATTAAATATGTTTTTTTGTTCTAAAAATTATTTTCCAATTAATTCTCACTATTTGAAGAAATTTGACGCATTGGAACTATTCCATCTATTATCATTACCTTGCGGAATTAAATCTTCCAAAGAATTCTGCCGTGAGGAAAAATTATAAAGGAATTGTTGAGAATCAAAGTAAGGAGATTTGGTTGCTAGGTATTTTATGACTGGGAAGTCCTCCTGAGAATGGCAATTCGGACTCAAAAAATATTTGTAGACGCTGACACTGAGGGCAAGAAGGGCGAAGAGAATTCCGGACTTGACGACCATGATGTCTATTTTTTTAAACGTTACTTGTAAAAAATAAAATTTAAAAGCTACTTTTTAAACATAATTACATTTAATACAAGACTCCATTATTATTAAAACAATTATTTATTATTCACAATAAAAATAAATAATTGCATAAAATTAAATTCCACGAATATTTCACCAATTATTATTAAAGTGACACAGAATTCTAATGCGAATTAATTAGTTTAAAACAAGCTCGTTAGAATTTAAATATTTTTATTAAAATTAACTAATTTAATTATATAATAATTAACATAGACATAAACAGGGGATGAAAGGACGAAGGAGGTAAAAGTCTTATATTTATCTTTCTCAAATTCTCAATTTTATTTTTCAACACTCAAATTCAAGTCAAGGCGGTTGTGTTTCCCGCGGTTTAAAATTTAAAACATGCCCCCCGGGGGGAAGAAGGATGTGTCATGTCCTATGACTTGGGCCAATTCATATAGTACATAATAATGTTTTTAAGCTTTTAATTTAATGTTTTCCTTCTTTCCCACATGGATATAAACTTCAACACAATACAGAAGCAGAAGTACTAAAAATCCATCTTGAAGCAATTTTGCATTTGTGGAGGAGAATGCAGGAGTGCGTATGGCAATAAATACAAGTCCACCGACAGGAAACGACGCTTACTACAAATGGCCGATACTCATGTTGGGCGAGGAAAATTGTAGAGATACTCACTGGGCTGTCCATATGAAATGCAAGATGAGATATTGTCGGTGGTTTCAAAGTGGGCTAACTCCATGTGAAGCTAAATGTAAAATGAGATATCGTCGGTGGTTTCAAAGTGGGCTATCTCCATAAGTGAACCTAAATGCAAAATGAGCTATCTACCACCGAAAAAATTCAGTACAAATAAGATGGGATATCCTTCCGTTTAAATTGCATCAAAACCTGAAAACGAAAGGAGCTTTTGTATTTAAAATTTCCACTGCAAAGCCATTGTAAATTAATTTAGTGGAGTTATCCCATCCCAAATACATTGCATTTCAAATGATGGTGGATTGGATGTCTCACTTTGCATAACTAACAATTGTACTAAATTTACTATCATGTTATTAAGCTATCTTCGATACATCCACTTACTCTGTAAGTTCTAATCCTAGGCGCGTTACATTCGCTGTAAAGCCCGACTGTAAAGAGTGCTTGTGTTGTGTATGCATTGTAACAAATTGGCAAATAAATAAATAATATTAATAATATTAAACTATAGACGCACATGGTGATATCCCTTATTGCAGTTTTAGATGCACATATGGTGATATCCCATTTTGCATCTCCGCCGAAGGAATGCAAATCCGTGGCTGGCAATTGTTCATCCCATATTTAATTCACAATTTATGTGTTTATCTCCTTCGAGTTATTAGCGCGCAAATTTTATATTAGTATTTCCCCGACTCCGACAGTAACGCTATCTGAAAAAGTAATCAAAAATAAGTCCTCACTCCACTAACTTACATCAATAGCCTTACAGTCGAAATTTTAAATACAAGCTCCCTCCTTTTTCAGCTTTTTATGCAATTTCAAAGGCAACATATCCCATCCTGGAACTTAATTGAATGTGGATATTTCATCTTGCACTTTGGTTCACATAGTTCACATGGGGTTAGGGCTCTTTGAATCTCCACCGACGATTTGTAATTTTGTATTATAGTCACCTCACCGAAAACTATTTTGTATTTATTTAGTGTTAAAGCGAATATGTGTATTAATTAAGGAATGATTTCATTATTATTTGTTGATCATGGTAGGTTACCACAATGTTTTTTAACGACTAAAACCCTTTGGTATAGGCATTTATTGTAACTTCATAGTTTTTATATAATGAAGTTGTAATTTAGAGATAAAATTAGTAAAGACGGTAGTATTACGGATATGCAAAGTGAATTTTCGCTTATGACTCATCAAGTTCGAAGTGATTCGGCTATCTTGCCGCTGCCTATTTATAGATGCCATTCATTCATTGCCGTACGGAGACTCTTTAAACAAACTCAACATAAAAATACTTGTTGCGCCCCTGTTCCTATTCATTGGCGTTGGTCTTTCTTTCCTATCTTTCTTCGTGTGTTTAATATTCGTGTATTGGAGCGTTATCATTTTACAAATTGCAGGTTTAACTATTGCAGTCAGCAATAGCAATACACTCCTGTCATTTATTCTTGTCATTTACTCATCCATCGTCATCGTCGCAGACAGAGATCCCAATCCCATTTAGGACTGCGAACACTTGTCCATGCGGATTAGTAATTAACATTAATTAATATTTCTGATCTCATCCTTCTTTATCTCAGGTTTTGATACCGTCTTTTATTAATTTTATTCCCATTTGCGACTGCGGCGTCGTAAATTTAGTAATTTGAAACGACTTTTAGCCCCTCCGGCTCCAGTAATTACAACTTTTTAATATTTCTCAAACTTTAGTCAAGTCACAACGTCACAAGTCACAAGAAATCATTACCGCCGCTGATTTGCTTCTTCCGAATTAATATTCACAAATATGCCTTTGGTAAGTTTCAACAGCTTTAAAATATTTTTTATATTATTTAATTTTGTATCTATTTTTGCATTTATTTTTGCATTTATTTTTGTATTAATTTTTGTATTAATTTTTGTATTAATTTTTGTATTAATTTTTGTATTAATTTTTGTATTAA
>JAQGAK010003943.1:0-13507 GCA_034696945.1 Lipothrix lubbocki
TTACACTTGAGTAAACAGAGACACTGGCGGGTGCTGGAGTTGGTACTTTAAGATCCTTCGCCGACGATATTCAGGTACATTTTACGCGTAATAGTAACAAATTTGAATACCTCATGCTTAGGTTTAAGTAATTAAAAGTAGTGTTCTAAGTTTAATTAATTATACAATCGAGTTGAGCTAAAATAATGATATTATTAATATGTAAAATTCTACCAAGGAATTAACAGTAACGTAAGTACAGTATATTGTAAAGTAGTAAAACTTATTTTAGCAAAAAGTACAGCACAGTATAGCAGTGGCACAAATTGCAAAATCGCCACTAGAGTACAGTACAGTAGCGACAATATAATAATATCGCCAATACCGTACAGTACAGTGTTGCTTTGAATTAAAAATATTCAATACAGCAGAGTACAGCAACGGAAAAAATTAAATAATGCAGGTTACAGTACAGTACAGTATTACTAATATTTTCAGTAGGGGTAATACAGTACACTACAGTATTGCACTTGGTTAGTCAGTAGAAATTAGCGTACAGTATTGTAGTGGATGCTTTTGTCAAAAGTGAATTTTAACATGCATTTTCCTCTACAATGCATTTATGTTGTATTTTGTGATCACTGGGGTTGAGACAATTTCGCGTTTTTGACTCTACAAATTTCGTTAAATTACAGTCAATTTTTCGTGGTCTTTCGCGAAATTGGTCAATTTTAAAAATTTACCCAGCTGAAAATACTCTATTATGAATTTTTTAATTTTATTGCGTTTTTCGCGTTTTTCCAGCCCTAGTGATCACTAAACGTATTTTGTATTTTGACTGCTGGGGCAAAGTTGAATGTATTTTGTAGTTTGTATATCGTCAAGAGCAAAGTATTTTGTTATTTGTATTTTCATTGCAACCAAAATGTATTTTGCATTTTGGTTACATGTGTGTTGTTGGACAGCTCTAGGAATGAGTCGTCAATTTTGTTTTTGTTATTGACACACACAATGGTTTAATACAAGTTTTGTAGCTTTATTGTACGTTCAGCGATGATAAATTGACTGTCCGAATTTTAAAAGAGAAAACATATATGCCGCTGTTTTTGGGCCGTAACCTTTCAAGTACATCAACTTAAGAATGTCAAAACGCGAAAAACGCGATTTTATAAAAAGTGCTCGCTGCATTATTGGCAACTATATAAACTTGAACATTGGTCAAGTGTACATATCAAAACCTAAAAAACGATTTGCGAATTTCGAGGAAAGTGCGCAAAATGCGATTTTTCCTTTAAAATGCGAAAAAATGCGAATTTTCGCTTTAAAATACGAAAAAACGCACTTTTTTTGCTTTTAAACTAAAAAAGTTCAATTGTTCATCAAAACGCGTAAAATTGACATTTTCGAATACAAATTCGACAATTTCCAATACAAAGTCTTCAGTTTCTAAACGAAAATTTGAAATTTGTAATACACATTAGTCAATATCCCTTGAAAAAACCAGAATATCTAATTAAAAATTCCAAATTTCCAATGAAGTATTTATGATTTCCTTTAGCTTACAATTTCCATACAAAAATATAAAGTTTACAATTTTCAATCGAAATTTCAATTTTAAATCTCTAATAATTAGTTATTAATATTATTATTAATAATTGAAAGTTCATAATGTTTAATGAAAATTCAAAAGAGTCAATACAATATTAAATAATTATTTATTAAATAATCACTTCATCTGAAAATAAAATAACTGTGTCAAGGAATCAACAAGACATCAACAGCTATACCAAAAGGACACCCTGGCAACAAACCAACCAGCCTTGGCTTAGCAGTATACAGTGCAGCTTTGTTAACTATCGAGGATCGAGATGCAGAAGAAAATCAATGCAGTTTCGGGATCATTGGCATAAAGTCGTCAGATAAATTGGATTTCCAGCTACCCTTACGTAAATAGGTCCACCTGGGCGATTATCTACGTGGAGCTAGTGCTTTTGATTCATTAAAAATTATTGAATGAAAATGCAATATATTCGATATATTAATTATAGTCGTGTTACAGCTGGGAGACCAGTCATTATTGTACTGAAGCCGGAATAACACGTTAATTAAGAATTGAATTGAATTGAAATATTCAAAAGTTCTGATTAAAAATGGGCAGTTGGTATTCATAATTTTTTTGACATCAATAATCAAAAATTTATGATTAGCTTTCAAACTGTCACAAAAAATCTGCTAATCCTTCTTTCAGTTGAGTTACTATATTGTAGAATATTGACAGTAAATATATGCTAACAAATGAAAGTAAATTAGAAACTTGGTGAAATATCAAAAATTTAAATACACTGGAACCTCGCTATAAAAGAACGCTATAAATCACCAAAATCTGCCTCTTATATAGAAATTCTCTTATAAAGAGAGCTCGTATAAATATAACCATGTATAACATGCGAGCCCAAAAGATCTCTTATAGAGAGAATTCTCTTATATGGAGGCCTCTTATAGCGAGGTTCCACTGTACTCGACTCCATGTATCGGTTGATGCACTTACAAAAAACGGTTAGCTTCATTGCTTATGTACCCCGATTTTTTAATGTACCAGATCTCTAAATAACAACTCCAATTTTTAGTATTGTATTGTTCAAGCTACATATTGAGAAAATGGATTTCTTGAAATTGTCAAATTCTCTGCCCTCGCTGTGCAAGTCGTTAATATAGTTCTGCAATGGTCAGTGATGAGAAATAGCTCGAAGAACGAATTCTTGCAGACTGTAGGAGGTAGTGACCTATTCATGCAGTTGGCTGCATACACGTCCGAACATACTGGCGATCCACCTGTGCGAACAATGTATATATAGGGGAGGATGAATTTGGAAAGTAATAATCGTGAAAAATTTGTGAAAACGCGCGTACGTACTTGAACTCCATATAGGGAAAATGTTTTACAAACATAATTTATTAACCACTGATTAGGTAGGAAATATGAAAAATACACTTGTTGCCATTGTTTATATAATGAATGCATACGGCTACTTCAGGTGCAAGTTGGGTTTTCCACTAAGGTTATTTGTGCAAAGGGAGGTAACTTTAAAACGACGTCAAAGTTCAATTAAATTAGTATTTGGCAATGCCCTGGTGTGTAAATTTAAGATTTCAGTAAAATGTACATGCGGTAATACACTTTGTTGCCGAGATGTCATACTGATACTCAATGTTAGCCCTACAAAATTAATTTTTTGATAAAGGCGTATAGCCAATCTGTTTATCATACATGATGCACCTCTATTTTGTGCTGTTTTAAATATCGAGACGAGCACAACTCTTTTCGGCCTCATGTGTCACTACAACAATCGTGCACAGCGAGTTTATGTTGCCTTAAAGTTTCCGATTGAGCAAATGTTTGTGGACAGGATTCACACTTGTGACGAACACCATCATGCATAGCCAATTTGTGCCGTTTCAAATTTGGCCGTTGAGCAAACGTCTTTGGACATAGTTCACACTTGTGGCGAACACCATCATGCACAGTTAACTTATGCCGTTTTAAATTGTGCGAATCAGCAAATGTCTTCAGACATAATTCACATTTGTAACGAACACCTTCATGTATAGTTAATTTATGTTGTTTCAAAAGTGGCAGTTGAGCAAACGTCTTCGGACATAATTCACATTTGTAACGAACACCTTCATGTATAGTTAATTTATGTTGTTTTAAATGTGGCAGTCGAGCAAATGTCTTCGGACATAATTCACATTTGTAACGAACACCTTCATGTATAGTTAATTTATGTTGTTTTAAATGTGGCAGTTGAGCAAACGTCTTCGGACATAATTCACACTTGTGGCGAACACAATCATGTATAGTTAATTTATGTCGTTTTAAGTTTTTCAATTCAGTAAATGTTTTCGAACATAATTTACACTTGTGACGAACACCGTAGTGCACGGTTAATGTATGCTGTTGTAAATTCTGCAAATGTCTAAATTCTTTCAGACATATATAACATTTGTAAGGACTTCCATCGTGTGTTGTTTGTTTATGTCTCTTTAAACCTTGAAGTGTATTAAACTCTTTCAGACAAAACTCACATTTGTGACGGAATCTTTCGTGTTCGGCTCGTTTGTGTTGCTTTAAACAGTAATTTGTTGTAAATTGTTTTTGACACAAGTCACATTTGTGACGGAATCCTTCGTGGTCGGCTCGTTTGTGTTGCTTTAAACAGTGTTTTGTTGTAAATTGTTTTTGACACAAGTCACATTTGTGACGAATTCCTTGATGAGCCCTCAGTTTGTGGGTCTTCAAATGTCCAGCACTACTGTATATTTTTTGACAAACATCACATTCCCAAGGGCTTTGTTGATGAACAGTTAACGAATGTTGTTTCAATTGTGGATGCGTAAAAAGTTCCTTCTTGCAGAGGTTGCAGGTGTGGGAATTGTTGTGGATTACTTGATTTTGCTGTTCTCTCACCTCTACTGCAGAAACTAGTTTTTTTTGCAGTTGGCGGAGAACGTTATGGCTGAATTTCTTGCCCTTGTGAAAAACTAGTTTGTGCCTTTTTAAGATTTGAATTGATGAGAATTTTCGTTTGCAAGTATCGCACTTGTAATAAAATTGACCATTATTGGGGAGTCTAAGTTTCCTTAACAACGACAGTGGGATAATTCTTTTCTTGTGCAGTTTATAGTGATTACTATTATTTTGTAGATAGAAATTATTGTTGTTACTGCTTTTGGTGCGACTTTTGTGTTTTTTATAGAATTCTTGCTCATTAACGCGGGTGAGGAGGACTAGTGGGAGATTGTGATGTCTTAAGTAGTGGATGCAAAGGTCTTTAGATGAAGCGCAAGTTAGATGACATTCCTTACAAGATGTCACTTGAGCCGCTGGATGTTCTTCAACTGTGTTCAGCACGGGTATTTCATCTTCGACTTTACCATTCGACGGTAGCGGAATGGTTTCAAAACAAACCCGGAAATTTTCGTGGTGCTTGTTGTGACCACGAAACTGATCTTCTTCCACTCCCTCGGGTAACTCAGGATCACATTTCATAAAGGCGTGCTCGTCTTCCTGACGTTCAGATTGTTTTTTGCCATCGGACAATTGACTTTTTTCAAGTTGTCGTTCTTTCTCCTCGTCTCTATGCGTCTGTATTGCTTGATTTGTATGAACTATTTGGACAGCTTGCTCGTTAACTGTAACATTCGTAAACACATTATAATATTCCCGCAAGTATTCATTCGTATAATTCGCATTATACATCTGTTGACATTTGTTCGGCTTTTGGTTTCCTGGAAGTTTCACATGCTGTTTCAAGTATTTTAAAGCAGGAAATTGTTTAAAGCATACTTTGCATTTGTTAGCGTTAGCAGCTTCCCCAGCACTTTCAGCCATAAATATGTTTTCGTCAGGAATATTTTGAACGGTGGTTGGCTGTAAATTGTTTTGTAGTGTCCGCTTAAAATTCATGTTGGTACCGACATTGTCTGACAACAGCTGCTTTTCAACTTTGTAAGTCAGTTGTGGGCTGTTCTGTCTTCCGATTTCGGGTTCCAACATGGTGTGTTCTTGCACAAAATTTTTGCATGTTTGGACTTCATCGTTTATTGTTGTTGCCTCATGTTGACTTCCGATACACTTTGTCTGAATTTTGTTTTCTTTGGTGGTTTGACCAGTTGTTACAGCGGCAATCCTTTCTCGACATGATTGATCCTTTGAAGACGAGTAACCGTTGGTAAATTGAATGTTATAATAATCCTTGCGGAGTCCTTTGTGCAATATTGATTTATGCAGCTTTGTATTAGCCTGATTTTTTCTAGAATGAGGTAATTGCTTATTGTTTTGATGTGTCTTAATTTCGTTATCCCTGACGCCAGTTAATAACTTTTGTCCAGGATGCTTCATAGTGTAGCGTTGGCAGCGTCGACAATTTCGCTTATGTTTACTTAAATAATAATTACTACCGAAGGTTTGTTGACAAACACGGGAATTAGTACAATTATCCTCTTTATTCTTGGTTACAATTCGTTTGCGTTTTTGTCTAAATATTTTCGTCTTAACTTGGGGAATTGTTGCCGATTTGTTATGTGTAGCACAATTTATGGAGCGATGGCCGTTTGACGCGCTGGTGAGGTGACGTTCCTCAGGAGTTGTGGTCTGAGCTGTTGGAGCTTCGTCTTGTAGGACAAAAGCCGGAATTTCCCTGTTAATTTGTGAATTTAGTGGTCCAGACGTATTTTGACAATTGATGTGTTTTTCTTTGCAATTCTCATCATTTTTGTCTCCGTTATGTATGGTTGCAACAATCTCAATTTCATGATCATTATCACTGGCGTTTGGATGTCCACTGTCGGTGAGTCCGTGCTGATCAGGGTTCTTTGGAAAATTTGACAAAACCGATTTTTGACAGGAAAATTCAGATTGTTTCTCGATTTCTTGGTTGTCGGATATTCTTCCCATCAGTGAATTTGTGTAAATTTTGTTTCCTATTCCTATGATTCGTTCCGGTAGACGCGCATTCAACTTTGTAATTACCCTCAGTATTTGTATCTCGTCAGTTTCATCGTCGATGGAAATATTTGCTGTGTTTATCTTGTCGACCTTTTCCTTGCGAAATTTATCAAATGTGGACAACTTACTATTTCCAATGTCGACATTATATTGTTCCTGACATTTGGTCGGTAATTGCCCCTGCGGAGTTGTAAAATGCTTTCGCAAGTAGCGTAACATGGAAAAACTTTGACAGCAGAATTCGCACTGATAATGGTTTTTCTCTCTTGATGATTTGACAATTTTGGGAATTACGGATTTTTTATTAATACAATTTGCATTCACTGACTGCTCTGGAATGTCGTTGGAAGTTGTAAAACTGTCGTCCTCCTCATCATCCAGCCCAATCAGTTCGGGCTCAGTTGTGATTTTGTCCGGATTCTTAATTTTCCCTTTACTTTTAAGAAATGCGTTTTTTAATTGATGAACCAAAGCTTCATGTTTTAACGCACTGCTTTTGGCTTCAAGTCCTAACGACTCCATGTTGCATTCAATTATCATTTATTAGGCGGGGGGTAATCTGTAATGGAAAACAAAGAAGTATTGTTCGCCTGAATTTAATACACTGCAAATAGGATTTAAAAAGTATTTGTACTATATAAACTATTTCTAACTTGAATTTTTGAATCTCATCCAATAATTTACCACAATAAAGGGTTAAGACTTAGGACCCTGAAATGTATTTCTTCGGGACGTTATTTTCCTTGTTTTTCACCAAATCTGCAAAAGTTATCATAATAAATCATATCAGTACATACTTGAGCTACTTAGCTAAACACAAAATTAAATAAAATCTACTAAAACCATTAAAAATCCAAAATCATATTACTCCAAATTTAGCTGGAAAATGTTTTAATTGAAAATAAATTCACTCTATCAAATTATCATAACTATCCACAGAATACAAATAACTACTGTAAATTAATAAAATTTGAACATTACTTGTCTTACCAGCAGCATTAGTAATAAAAGTTGCTCTTTTCCCATTCAATTAAATATTAATTATATCGAACGCGAGTAAAATCAACAGAACAAATTTTAAGGTTCTTAAAATTTTTAATGTTCCGATTTACAAATTAAAATCAAAGGTTGAAGGCCCAAGAATCTTATTCTCTTCACATGAATTCCCACTATAACGGGTAAAGTGCACTTGAATTTAAAAAATCAGAATAAAAATTTGTACTGGAATTTGTAATGGTTTTGAAATGTGAGGAAATTTCAAACGTTAAGCTACCTATCGGGAAAGTAGATTTCTTAAAATTGGGAAATTCTCTGCTCCCGGAGTGCAATACACTTTTAGTGCTGGAAAGAAAATTGAGAAGGAGAGCTCGAAGGGTGATTTTTGTTGACGGTCGAAGTGAAATACCTACATATACATATGTATATATATGTACATAAAAGTGCACACAGGCAGTCGAAGTGATAGGACATACTAATTTTTGCCTCTTACACTGTGACGTGTAAGAGGCAAATTTACATCAGTCGATTCGCCACAACTTCCCCACCACACTGTGCTACTCACTGACTAAAATCTTACTGGACTTTATACCCGTTTCACGAAAAAACCGCTCCGAGAACAAGTGACCGTGTCGAAGTATTGCCATACATAGTGTTCCAGTGACGTTTAATTGTCGTACGAAACTCAATATCAACACGTTCGGTGCACAGTACACATAGACACGTATACGAAAATACATACATAGCACGAGACGTTTACAAGTGTGCTGCTGCTGCGGCTCTGACGATCCACTGACGTTTTGGGGCTGAGAACAAGAACTACACTATATACATACCACAACAACAGCAAAACCGTGTCTTCCCTATTCACACTTGTGTGGATGAGAAAACAGAAAATACATAGAGAACAAACCCGAAAGGACCTATAAAGCAAACCAAAGAGAACAGCTTAACACAACATGACAAAATGACAAGAAGCAGAAGCAAGGCACTAACCAGTGAAACAACGCCAAAAACAGGTACGGCGGAGGCTGCCAAGACCAACAAAGAAGAAGACATACAGGCGGGAAAAGGCAAGGAGCTCTCATCAAAGAAAATAAATAGGCTGCGAGAAATTAACAAATTATTTGAAGATGAAAAAGCATAATGCAACTTCTACCAAACAAAAACATTTTTGACTATACAAAGAAAACGCAAGCCTATGTTAAAGCTCTGGGGAACGAACACATAAAAATTCGTGACACACTAAAGGTCGTACAATCAGTAGCCGCGGTAGTAGAGAGACATTAAAAAAACTACAGGAACCCCAGAAGGAGGCTGGAAAAGATTTCAGCAACATAACACCGTTAGTGGAAGAAAATACGAAAAAACTGGAACAGCTAGAACAAGAAAGCAACAAAATCCAACTGGAAAGAAGAAGAAAAAACGTGCTGGTGAGAGGAATAGTGGAGTCCAGTGATGAGCAACAACAATCCCTATGGGAAAACACCGTGTCAAGCGTAAGACTGGCCGGAGCGACCATAGAGACTAAACAGATTGAGGTAATCCACCGAGTAGGAAAAAAGGGCTTCGACAAAAACAGACCGGTAATAATAAGATTTACCAGGACAACTGAGGCAACAAAACTCATCCGACAGGCCAAAGAAATCGCACGAACGAAAATGCAACAGTCACCTTTCACGAAGACCTGACAAAACTGGAGTCAGAAAACAGATACCTAATTAGGCAAGCCGTAAGAGAAGCCAAACAGAGGGGACGCTAAGTAACAAACATACGATACAATACAGTCAAAATAGACGGACAAGTTCACAGTGCCACAAAAGGGAAGATAATTATAACTGAAGACGGGACAGACCAGAGGGAGAGGATGGAAGAATGACTCCTATACTCAACCCGACGCCTCAAACAACAACAACAAACACTTTTTTACAACCGTTACCTAAAAAAACATACTATAATACTCAACACTAAATAAGATACAATTAGAAAAACAATACTTTCAGTGCACAAGATTCAATTAAGAACATGCAAAAGCATGTCTCGAGATGCCGTATCCTTTCTGAAGACTCCCCAACTCCTCAGAGCCAACGGATTGCGGGTACTTCTACGATGAAGTCTCGGTCAAGAGTCAAGAGTGCATAATAATAATTACAATGAACAATTTTACCTCAACCTACCTAAACAAAGTGCAAACAGTGAAACTTTGTTTTCCTCATTCACACTTATGTGAATAAGAAAATACATAAACAACAAACCCGACAGAATTCTTGAAAACAACATACAATTAATATTAACTATAATCAAAACGAACATTTTAATGTAACATATTATAAACAATGCTTTTTAACATACAACACTGAAACATCTATTATGAATGATATTAACCGATTGTAAGAGCTTCTGCTAAATCGATCGTAAACTTTTCAGTTGGCATTGGGCTACTGTACAACGAAAGGGTGAAAACGTTAAACAAATTCACTCTTCAAAAAAAACGGAGATAACTGGGTTCGTTAAAAAATCGATGATAAAACTGACAAATTAATTCTGGAATCGCTATTTATAGCTCATCAACGCAATTCGTTTTAATGTAAGTATTTTAATAAATTCTACACGGGACTTGAAAATCTTGCAAATCTTTTGCTTCGTGACTGGCAAAGCAATGATGGAGAAGACCTTAGCCTAAGCAGATGTGGAACGAGTAATGACAATATTTTGACTTTACCATGTCAAACCGATCTTTGGGTGTATACCAAAAGAACTCCGGGGGAAAAAATTAGTGTACAAATGGGATTCGATTTCGGGTTGAAGACATGGCAAATCAAAGAAAAAAGTCGAGGACGTTTGCAAATCCGGAGTCAGAAAGCTATGATTGTTTGGCAATCACCGAAAGCGATGCAAACGAGTACGGGTTTGTTGCCTCTCCCAACGACTTTATGAACGGCATAAATGTGGCTATAAATGTCGCTGCGACAAGTAACAGCGCTATAAAGGCCGTTCCGCCCGAGATAAGACTAGAAGATGTTGAAAGCAGAGACTACAACGACATGGTAGATCAGCAGCATGCAGCAGTAACAGTTGACGAAGAACCAGTTGAAGATGTAGCCGGTGATACTAACCATGCCGATGACTCCATTGTGGACCTTCCAGTGTCGTTGCTTGAAAAAAATAAATTTGTGTAATAAAATATGTTATTTTCTTATTACAATAGATTGCGATTATCAATATTTAAGATTTTGAGTTGGTGAAAAAGCGTATGATTGTTATTTTTGTTTCAGAACAGGAACAAAATTTGTCCGCAAGCTACAAAAATGAATTTGGTCAGGTCAATGAAATCAACACCACAGTTGTCAGTTTAAAGGCTGAAGTTGCAAAACTGCAGAGCGCAAACAGCGAACATATCAAACCACTATTCCTATTACAAAAACTGGTGCTCAGTGATGAAGAATGTAATGAGCTTGTTACGACTAAACCTACTTCACATTCCAAACCTACTTTCTAATAATATTTATATTATATAGTAGATATTGTAAATAAATCATAACGTAACTTTAATAACCCTTAAGTTAAAATTTATTTTTGTTCATTTTTGTCATCGTAAATTCTAATGCCATTTGCGTATCCCTTGACGAAGATTTCCCAATCAATGTGCTTCATGGAAAGAGAAAATTCCTTTTTGTCCTCCTCGCCTAACATGCTTTCCAAGGCTTGAAGATTGGGAGTTCTAAAATCCAATTTATTCAATGTAGCCGGGCTGTAGGCAGGGGTGAATCGAGGCCCATGCTTGATTTCGTCCGCCAATCCGCCTCTAAAACCCCAAAATTATATTCCTTTGTTTGTAATTGTATGGTGTACGGAAATAATTCCGAGAAATCAACATATTTTCTCACCAAAGGTTTTTCATGAAATTAATTTCTTCTTTCAAAAAATCTCCGAAAAGTAATATACAGACTTACATACGACATACCTGTTTGGGCAAGTTGCATTTGGCGACCACTTCATATTTGGATAAGGACTTGCTTTAACACCCTCGGAGTCCTACTTTAGAAAATCCAAGTGTGCCATTGCTTTGTCTATAGTGGACAGGCTGCATTGTAAATTTTTAGGGTCGTTTCCGCTCTAAAAAAAATAATTAAAAACTACCAATAATAATATTAATATCGACTTTCAAATGTTAAAATAGATACATTGTGTGCAAACTAAAGATTACTATAAGACATATTTTCTTCGTGATTGCATGGATGTCGTAGGTCTAGGTCTAAGCAGTGATGAGTTTAGCCAATCAAAATGTATATTTCTAAAAAATTCGTCTTTTACTTTGTATCTTTTTTCTTAAAATTGAAATTTTGTCAATTTATAATAAAAAAATTTCCTGGCTTTTAATGTTTTTATTCAAGACCAAAAAACTCGCTATTTAAAAGAAATTACAAAACAGCCAATTGTAAGTTATAACAAACTCAGAGTTAAACATACACATCCATGGCAGCAAATAACTGCCACATTACCACCTACAATGCTTATGGCTTAGAATTAGAGTGCCATTAATTATATACCGAAAAGGCAAGAAACAACTCAAGTCAGTATAAATCACGCGGCGAAAGGGCAGTAATAATGACAGCGGAAGAAAATCGAAAAGAATAAAGGCAACGATCTGTAATAAAATTATTACATTATAATTATAAATATTATCGGAAATACAATAATAAATTCAGCGGCACAAGACGATATTAACGAAGAAGAAGATTATTAACGTTGGCAAATTGGAAATATTAACTACGGCAACTAAAGGTAAATAATAATCACAAAGGCGATAGAGCAATAATATTCACATTGGCAATAAGTAAATGTTATTTACGGCGACGCGGAGATAGATCAATACTAATCACAGACGCGATGGAACAGTATTATTTACGGCGGCGATGCGAAAAATTAAAAATGGCTACATAAGGGAAACATTTTTTATAGCGGCGACAGGGAAATATTAATCACGGAAGCGACAGAAAGAACATGAACTACCGCTGCTGCGATAAAGAAATACTAAATACCACTGCGATATAAAAATATTAAATATCGCTGCGGCGGAGAAATATTAAATACCGCGGCAATATAAAAATACCAAATACCGTAGAGAAATATTAATATCGCTACGATAAAAAAATACCCGCGATAGAGAAATATTAAATACTGCTGCGATATAAAATTAAATACCCTTGCAAAATAAAAATGTTGAATACCGCTGCAAAATAAAAATAATAAATTCCGCTGCAAAATAAAATTATTAAATACCGCTGCGAAATAAAAATAATAAATACCGCTGCGATATAAAAATATTAAATACCGCTGCAAAATAAAAGTATTAAATACCGCTGCGATATAAAAATATTAACTACCGCTGCGATATATAAATAACAAATACTGTTGCGATAGAGAAATGTTAAATACCGCTGCAATATATAAATAATAAATACCGCTGCGATATATAAATAATAAATAATGTTGCGATAATGAAATGTTAAATATCGCTGCGATATAAAAATATTATAATTTGTGATAGAAATGTATATATCGCTGCAATACAACAAAAATATTAAATACCGTTGCAATTTAAAAATATTAAATATCCTTACAGTAGCTCAATAAGAGCAACACTAGAAGACTAGTATATACCTATACTGGTAATTGTCTATTAAATAGACACAAACACATAATGGGGGGTTAACTAGCTCACCACAATGTCGATATTGTGAAGAAGCTGAGAAGACCCCATTACATCTAGTTGGGAACTGTCCTTACTTTATTGGGACTCGGGTGGTCTATTTGGGAGTGACGGAACTCAGCAGAAAACAGGTTTCCGAACTAAAGCAAAAGGACCTACTTGCCTTTCTAGAGGCAGTGGGGTTCTTTGATTAATAATTTTTCCTTTAGGAATCAATCGGGTTTGCAATAGTCCGAAGTCGGCTTCGCAGCATCGCAACTCTTAACTATTGACACACAGTTATACTATCGAGCCCGATCATATAATAATAA
>JAQGAK010003944.1:0-13503 GCA_034696945.1 Lipothrix lubbocki
AATATTCTTTCCTCGATTATCCTAGTATTCCTCGTATAATATTACATAAGTAGTGTATATAGCTCTGGCGTATACAGATATGTTGTCTGTGGTTTGTATTATATTTATTTTCAATTTGCATCCGAATTCTTAGGATAAGCAACATAGCTTGCGTTGAACTGGAAACGCAAGGAAACGCTTGCATCGACGTTTGTAATAAATGCATCGAAGCTTCTGTCTAAGTATGAAATACATTTTGCATCGATATCAATGAGCACGGCTTACATACATTTAAATAGGTAAACAATATTACGTAGAGGAGCAAAATTTGTAAAAATGTGTGTATACCATAATTTGTACAAATATGTGTACCATAATTTGTAGAAATGTGTATTTATAGCATAATTTGTATAAATGTGTATTTATGGCATAATTTGTACAAATGTGTGTATAGCATCATTTGTAGAAATGTGTATTTGTAGCGTAATTTGTAGAAATGTGTGTAGCTAAATTTGCAACAATGTTTGTTACATAATTTTCATCAAAGCTTGTTACAAAATTGACGTAAAATTTTGTAACAAAAGTTACGTCAAGGTTCATATTTTTCCATCAAAGCTTGTAAAAAAATTGGCATAAACGGTTGTAATAAAATTTACACGAAATTTGTAGCAAAATTTGCCTAGCGTCTTGCAACGTCGAATTTGAAGCACAATAATATTGTAAATTTTATAGCCTTTTGTTACCATTGAAACTTTGTTACGTGCATTAATAGTTTAACATGCGAGTTTCTGTTGGTTTCTGTATCGAAATAAAAATCGATGGAGAACAAATGGTAACAGAATTTGATCAAGGAAACGAACTTACGAGTTAAGGCTCTTTTCCTTTTTTAGTTGATTTTAATAATAAATGCTGGTTGTTTGATTCTGAGCTGATGTACATATATTAAGTCACTGTCTCAATTCTCAGTGGTGTATAGTGCGTACTGTTTATGGCTTAAGGGTTCCAACTGGGAGAGCAGTTTTTAAAAGCTGCTATAGTTTTCTATTTTAATTAATTTATAGGCGATGATTATCAGATATAGAATTATTAATGTAGATAACCATGCTAAACAGAATAATTTTTCTCTCTCACTGTCTTGGGCAGTTAGAGAATAAAGAAAGAGAGCATATGTATATGCATATATGTGTTAGGAGTTGAGACATAATATTAATATATCTAATCGTAAGATATTAGTAGTTTCCATAAAAATAACTTATTTTAGCGTGATGCATATCCAAATTTCTGTGAAAAATCCACCCAAGGCGAATACCGAAAATGTCCTCAAAACTCAACAGCGAATGAACGAAATATGATAAGCACTTGATAGAATAGTAAATAAACCCCAAACTATACATGTACTTATTCCACTAATAAGATTATCTGATGTAGTGCCTATAGTGAGTATAATTTTTCATCTTTTTAATTTTGTATATGTAGATATATTTATAATATATTTATATTTATAAACGCTTACGTTTATAATTTTAAGAAAACTGAGTCAGCGTGTTTATACATACTAAATGCATTTATAATACATATATAGGTATACACAATTCACTCACTTAACAAAAATTAAACCAAAAGCAACTTTAAAAAGAATGTTTAATAAAATAGCAACTCTTAGTTGAATTGAGAATGGAACCCTTAGGCAGGAAAAGCTCGATATAAATAAAATATGTTTGCATTAAAGTGCTCCAGCTGAATTTACGGAAGTGATACTTTTTTAATATTCAGTTTTATAAATTACCTACTTCAAAGTGCATAAGTAGATGTTCTCAAATTTAGAGTGTTTGAACACAAAATTATTTATTGTTTGTTGATCCTTTGGATATATAATATATTGACATTATTGGTTGTGGTTTTGAGGCTATTAAGAGCAGGATTCAAGCATTTGCGTAGCACCATCACCATAAACCTACATTTCCTTTTAGAAAAAAACTTAATGGTGTTACTGGGCAGTACTTGAGAAGCTTGGAATAATTTTTACTGCAGTTTTCTCTGACAGTTCGGTGCCAATTTGTGGATACATTTAATAGGTAAGGAATAATACATATGCCTTGTGAAATACAATAACTAAAATAAAAAAAAAATCAGCTACATTCCGGTAAACTAAACAAGTGCTTGGGAAGGGGGGAATTGAAGGAATGGTCGAATTCGGTTATATGTATGTATATATGTTATGTATTATATCTAATGCTGCCCGTGTCAGTTTTAAAAATTTCTTTACTAAAAAGCAGTGTACCAACATGTAATCATGTACCGATACACTGGTATTTCTTCTTCTGGCATTTACTTATTACAATTAATACCAGTTCCAGGTGTTATATTAAGGTGAAAAAGGTGATGCCTAGAAATGTCCATTGCTGGATTCTCGTCCACCCGGCTCTGTTGCGGTTTCTGTAGCAGTGATGTGGAGTTAATGAGTTCCTAAAGTATGTGGGTAGTAATAAAATAACCTTTCTGTATCGCATAACGACGTAACCTTAATCCCTGGTTCTTGTGGTCTCTTCTAATTAAATTCGATCTTGTAATTCAGCCCACGTTGTAACTTGATAATGTAATTTAATATTATAGGCGAAGGAAGTTAATGCACTTATTTGAATTCAGTATAGGACTTTGCCTAGCTTTGAGGTCTTCTAGTCATAGACAGAAAATGTGGGGAGCGAATGTAGAAACAGTTGTTTTTTGTTATTTGAATTATTCATTGCATAGTTAGTAGATTACAAATATGTATTTAGTAGTCCAGCTTAAAGGGTAGTACAGTTAATTTTTAAGCCTACAAAACTACATCAGAGTTATACAGTAAAATATGCATGTGATGTCCATAGTCCATGTCCAGTGCAGATTTGCAGATAAATATATTACGTACATACATAGATATATGTACATTATTTTACTTAAGAGATTTAAATTCTTATAAGGATCTATAGATGTACGCTTAGCTGGAGGATATTGCTGTTTGAATGAGTTATACGAATATGTAGTAAGTGCCACTGTGCCGCCATGTATCTCCATGTACAATATGTATTTTAGTTTTAAAAAGCCAACGCAATTCAATTATGCAATGCATATGGCCAGATGCATTGCGATAGCAGATTACAACATCATTTTGATGTAGTCAATTGTACGTAATTACTTTCCAGCGATGAAATACCTTGTCCAACGAAGAGAATTACAAATTACCATTATAGCAGGATTGTGAGTGCAGAATCTGATTGTGGAACTGCTTGCTGACTTTATATACACAGCTTTTATTTTCCAAAGTACTTAAATGCAAACAAGCGTACCTAAACAGCGCTTGGCTACTATGAGGAACACATATATGTATACCAATTAATATTACCATCATGCTGTAATGCATGCCCTGCATCTGATAACTAAGGAAAAAATGTTAACGGGCGGATGGAAATAAAATCTTTGCAGATTATACAATAGATTCCAGTTTCTCAAGGGCTAAATGCTAAAAATTTTCGGCGTACTGTAGATGTATGCTGCACTTCCACATGTGTTACCACAGATGCGTTGATATACATTGAAATCATTATCAGACTTACACACCATAGTAAAGAAATGGAAAAGGAGCAGAATGTCCGAACCCGAACCGGCCAACCTTGTCCAACTCAAAGGGCCAAGGTTATCCTCTTGCTCGTCTGTTCCAACATAACTATGTAATATATTCATCTTCAGCGTCCAACTACCTTTATAGAAACTTGATATTATAGTGTGGTAGAAATAGTACACAATAGTAGAGGAAGTATTCATATAATTCGATATTTTTTGAACTGCATATACTTTAACTGCTATAAGAGCTCCTTATCTTTATTACTGATACATTTCCAAGTCATGCGTTATGGAAGTGAGTTGAGTGAGTTGATCATAAGATGATGTTTATCATTCGAACGGTTGCGATTGTGAGTGTAGGTAAAGCAAAAACATTTACAATCTGTATGTATGCTTAAGATGTATTAAAGAAATTTCCGTTCGATTGAAGGATTCTTTAAACCTACTAAACTATCATGCTAAACTGCTTATCCTTATTCCTCTCCAGAACATCGTCGTAAATGCGCTAGTTGGAGGGGTTGGATCTCGTTATATAAGCTCCGTGGGCACACTAACTAGTAAATACGAGGTGCAGTACTTACTTAACTATAGGTAACACACACAATATCATGTTCACTTGGCTGACTTCAGCTACTATATAGTGTGATTACAAAACACCCAATGAGAAAAAGTGATTAGGAGGTGTGTCTCAGTGTCCCCTGTACTCTTCAGTTTATCGTAATTTTTACTAAGGGTTTTATACTCTCTCTTTTCAGTTGGGCAGATAGACGAACGGGTCATCTTCATTATCATCATCGTTTTTCAATTCGTAATCTGCATTCACATGGTCGCCGCATTGAATCTCTACAATCGCGTATTGCTCAAGTGTATTCATTACTACTTGTGTGCTGGACCGTAGTGGACTATTTTTGTCCCACTGTGCTCAGTCTACAGTTGGAGTTTCTCTCATTGACGTGACACCTTAAGATTATATGTAATAATGGTTCAAGTGATCCGTTTCTACAAATCGCCTGGACTCAGCTCCAGTGCTGTGACCGAAAAGAGCAAAATTATTTCAAGCGTTTCATCACTTAATATCAAGACTCTCGTCACCGAATCTTGTTTCTACGTGGAGACTCAAGAAAACTTGAAAGATCATGAAATTTTGCAAGTCCGATGGATTCTTGCTCATGTCCTTACCCCTGATGGTCTCACCGATGTTTCCAGACTTCCGCTTCAACCCGGAGACAATTCCCTGTTCATCGAAGTCGGCCCAAGGTATAGCACAAACTTCAATAATGGATAAAATTAATTCTTTGAATATGATTCATTATGACTATCTATAGTGATTGTGATGATTTGAAAAGTGTCATAGCTAGGTTTGCTATGGAGTAAAGCATGAGTCGAGACCTTGAACTTGCATGCTGAGTAGATAATTGTTTTCCTAAACAATATCTGTATTCAGTGTAAATATAGGCATTAAACTGTATGGTGTGTCTTGGCCGCACATTATAACTTTGACTGCTCAAAAGATTTTGTCAACAAGCTTAAAGATTACGACAGCCGAAATTATTTCTTATGAGATGATTCAACAACAGAGGCAGTCAAATAATTTATTTAATCTGGAGAAGGAAGCTATAGCATTTACATATAGGTATACTACTTCCACACAAGTTCAGGGACAACTTCTGTTGATTCTCTGTACATGTGTACATACATTGTCACTAAACTACTAAGCTAAATACTCTATACGAAAGACATTTTACGTAAGAGCTTCTGGCTTATACGTCTCATCTTACCCCGATATGAACTGCACGCATTCTTCTGCAATACAGAGATGTTGCGTATACTATGTATGTAAATGTACTAACTTACGTAATGATGAAACTTGCAAATTAAGCTTACGCATCGGCATAACCAAGACAGCTTATGTCAGAATTATAAGAAAACGAATTTATTTACGATTGGAAAGGTCATATGTTTCAACTTGGAATGATGTTGACCTTGGCAAATATTCCAAGCTAGTAAACGTAGTATATCGTCCAAGTTGATACAAGCTATGAATACCTTCTTAATAATGCACGTGTGCCCTTTAATTTTAAGTACTTATATTTCATTGTCATTTCTATAGGTTAAACTTCTCCACTGCCTTTTCAACCAATTCAGTTTCAATCTTTCATGCAATCGGGCTTAAGAAGATCACTCGAGTTGAGATATCCACCCGGTATCTCATTAATTTTGATAAAACCGCAACACCCGAAGGAGTCCGGAATGCAGAGGAAAAGGTTCTAATAAGCGCACAGCTACAGAATAAATATTAGAGGTTGGCGTCCCTGGAACCATTTTAATATTTGTGTTTACTCTTAGGTCGTCGCTGCCTTACATGATAAAATGACCCAATGTCGTTACTTGGAACCATTAACGAGCTTTATGTTGGACAAACGACCAGAGTCCTGGTACGAAGTCGACATTGTCGGCGACGGCAGAGCTGCACTGGAAAAAGTTAATAACCATTTAGGTACTGATCTATGCGTATTTATTGATTTATTTACAAGAAAATAGACAGCAATCGAGCCTTCACATGAGTGAAACTAAAACTGAATCTATACCTACAAGTACTTACATTAGATATGATTGTTGTGCGGACTCTATGGATGGAGGTACGCTGCCTTAGTCTGCGCACAAGATGAAGCCAAAGCTTGTAGCAATTACAAGCACATTTATGTTGTGTAATCACTTCTCGAAAGAATACATTGCCATAAACCAATGGGGATAATAATCATAAATTCCTCCAGTAACTTGTTATGTAGTATTGTTATAGCTATAGCATTATAGTGAGGGATAATCCATATTTCTAGTATTAATATTCTAAAGCCAATGATACTATACCATTGCTCTCATTTCTCCCCTACAACTTGATTTATGAGCTCTGTCCGTTTGCAGAACTGAGAGCTCCAGCGATTCAAGGAAGGGAGTAGGCATTTATGAACAAAAGAAGTATTAATGTAATTTCGCTTTCTCCCTTTGAAGACCGCAATGACAGTACAGATTTAGTTTAGGATTTTGAGTTCATTGAATCCTGCTAATCCTCTATGTATGAATATTGGCTATGAGAGAGAAAAGTATTAATGTATGTATATGTACTTTGCCCTAGAAAATGCTACGACCTCCAACTATGAAAGCACTGGTCAAATGCATTAGATATTAATTACATAATCTTAAATAATTTCAGGACTGGCTTTTGACGACTGGGACTTGGATTACTACACAGAGCTCTTCAAGTACAAATTGAAAAGAAATCCAACAAGTGTGGAATGCTTTGACTTAGCACAATCTAACAGCGAGCACAGTCGCCATTGGTTCTTTAAAGTAATACATACAGCTTTATCTATTTTAAGTCCAGTTATCTTACTGTGCGAATATCTGTATGATTCTTGCAATAAAACAATGATTCTCTGTCTGGAGCAAAGTGACTTACGTCAGAGAATCGTTATCTTGAAGATGTAATGACATTAGTTAGACATCTTGTAAAGCAAGTTTCATGCAAAATCAGCTGCATTTGTAAATTTATGTAAACTATAAAATATCATGGACGTGTATTCCCGATCATGGGCAATAAAGGTTTTAAACCTCATTCATCAATCCGAATGTTTATGTATATATTGCTTTTTCCAGGGAGAAATGTTAGTGGATGGCAATATGTACCCCAAGTCTTTGATTGACTTAGTGATGGATACACAGAAGACTACCAACCAAAATAATGTAATTAAATTCAGCGACAACAGCAGTGCAATTGTGGGCTATGAAGTAGAAAACCTCCTTCCAACTGCAGTAGCTGAGCCAGGGCCATTCCACACTGACAATAGCACTCGACACATTATCTTTACAGCCGAAACTCACAATTTCCCAACGGGAGTAGCACCTTTTAGGTGAGAAATAGTATTGATGCTTCCTTTCAAAGAAGAATGATTAATGTAAAAAGTAAATATGTATAATGGGAAAAAATCATATACATATATATAGTGGAGCTACAACCGGAACTGGTGGAAGGATCCGAGATGTTCAAGCAGTGGGTCGTGGTGGACATGTCATTGCAGGAACAGCGGGCTATTCTTTTGGAAATTTATTAATTCCTGATTATGAATTACCATGGGAGGATGCGGATCAAACGTATCCTGGGAATTTTGCTCCGTCTGTCGAAGTAGCTGTTGAGGCCAGTAATGGAGCAAGTGATTATGGTAATAAATTTGGAGAGCCCGTCCTTTCTGGATTTGCCCGATCCTTTGGCATGGTACTACCTGGAACAAATGAGCGTCGTGAGTACATCAAGCCAATTATGTTCAGCGGAGGAATTGGGTCTATGGAATCTGACATGGTAGATAAAGATGCCCCGGAAGTTGGCATGCAAGTTGTCAAATTGGGTGGGCCTATTTATCGAATTGGTGTCGGTGGCGGCTCCGCTAGCTCCGTTCAAGTACGTTCACTTCTTTTCACAAAGCCAATCAATATTGCACATAGGTATTAGTGTTTTGCTGAGTGAAGCACTTCTCACCAAAAAATACTTCACGTACAGGGTTTATTTTTGAGTTTATCGTAATTGTGTGATGATGTGTATGATATGCAGATATAATTACACGTAAAATTTAGCTAGACAAATATTGTAAAGATAATACTTAAATGAGTTTGCTCAACTAATTTTACAGGTACAAGGAGATAATTCTGCAGCGTTAGATTTTAATGCCGTTCAACGTGGTGATGCCGAAATGGAGCAAAAGCTCAACCGTGTCATTCGGTCATGCATTGAGTTAGGGGATAAAAATCCAATTAGAAGCATTCATGACCAAGGAGCTGGAGGAAATGGTACAACAAGACGAGTTTTCAAAATATTATCTTTATACAAATTTTAATTAATTTTAAAAATTTATCTAACATGCAAAGTACATGTTAGACACTTTTGCTGCTAAATGTTCAATGAACTTCACAGCTCAATTCTTCAATTTAAATTTCAGGCAATGTACTCAAAGAATTGGTAGAGCCAACCGGAGCCGTGATCTTTACCAAAAGGTTCCAATTGGGAGATCCAACCATCAACACGTTGGAATTATGGGGAGCTGAATATCAAGAGAGTGATGCCCTTTTATGTAGAAAAGAAGATGTACCTCTTTTGCAAAAAATCGCTGACCGTGAAAGGTGTCCTATTAATTTTGTCGGTGTCGTTACAGGAAATGGCAAGGTACGCATAATTAACTAAAATTAAGTAATTATTACAGTTCTAACAACAATATAAGTAGGTATCTGTGTATTCATAATAAAATTTAATCTCATTTTAGTAGGATTTAGGGCCAAGTGAAATTTGATTGCGATCTTTACATTATATTTACAGGTCATTTTGACTGAGAAAGACGTACCCGCCAACGGTGCGTTGGAGGTTACTGACGAAGAACTAGAAGCGATGAGCAAAGAAAGCAACCCCGTGAATCTCGACTTGGAGTTTGTGTTAGGAAAAATGCCCCGAAAAGTGTTCAAACTTGAAAAGTATCAAGCACCTTTGATTCCCCTTCAACTACCAACTAACTTGCAAGTTGCCGATGCTTTACAACGAGTCCTCCGACTACCCGCTGTAGCCAGCAAACGTTATTTAACCAACAAAGTTGATAGGTGTGTTACCGGATTGGTTGTTCAGCAACAATGTGTTGGACCTCTTCATACACCGCTGGCAAACGTTGCTGCCATTTCTCTCTCATACTTTGGAACGGTGAGCGGACATTTTGAATGAGAAGCCTGTATTCATCAAGATCTTCTATTTTTATGCGCATCATTTTATTTTTAATTAAATTTTCCTAGGTGGGTTCTGCTACCGCAATAGGTGAGCAGCCTATTAAGGGATTACTTAGTCCTGCTGCAGGGGCAAGAATGACTGTCGCAGAATCTATTACCAACCTTGTTTTCGCCCCTATTACTGATCTACGGGTAAGACATTTCAGATCGTTGTAATACCAGTTTCCATTCAGTTCAATACTTGCCTGTTTTAATAGTAGATACATGCACAAAAAATAAATGAATTTAATTTGAAGAAATACATAAATAAGTACAATGTTTTGTTGCAGGATGTTAAATGCAGTGGTAATTGGATGTGGGCAGCTAAGCTACCCGGCGAGGGTCAAGCTCTACTAGAAGCCTGCGAAGCTATGTGTACCACCATGGGTCAACTTGGTGTAGCAATTGATGGTGGAAAAGACTCCTTGTCAATGGCTGCTCGTGTTGGCACCGACACTGTTAAGGCACCGGGGACCCTTGTTGTATCCACATACGCTCCCTGTCCCGACATAAATAAGCTTGTTACGCCAGACCTCAAAGCACCTTCATTGGGTCAAGAAGGTTTGCTTGTGTACATTGATCTGTCTGGAGGAAAGAGTCGACTTGGAGGAACAGCCCTTGCACAAGTATACAAACAATTGGGTGATGAAGTTCCTGACTTGGATCAACCCGATCTTTTGGTTCAAGCTTTCAATTCAACGCAAAAGCTTATTTTAGGTATGTACTAGATTGTGTATATTATACAGATTTACACCAATAATGCATATGACATATTATGTTTTATGCTTCTATGCAGGTGGACACATTTTGTCCGGTCATGATGTCAGTGATGGAGGTTTGATAACAACTCTGTTGGAAATGGCTTTTGGTGGATTCTGTGGCCTAAAAGTAGATGTCTCTCATAAAACCAATGCATCCCCAATAGAAGTCTTGTTTTCCGAAGAAGTTGGCTGGGTTTTGGAAGTGGCATCCACGGACATTGAGAAAGTTTTATTCGAATTCAAGAAGTCCAAAGTACCTTGCTACCCCATTGGAGTTTCTTCAGAGTCTGGGCCCAATGCAAGAATTGAGATTAACATCCTCGGTGAATCTGTTGTTGATGCCCCAGTAGTAGAACTTCTCGAGAGTTGGGAAGATACGAGCTATCAATTGGAGAAGAGGCAAGCTAATCCTATCAGCGTGATGCAAGAATACCAGTCCTATAGAAACCGCAAAGGACCTACTTACAAATTATCTTTTGATCCCCGGAAAATCCCCATTAGCACACTGCCAACTAGTGGTATAACATTTAGTTCGATAATAAATCAAATCAAATACAAAAACCACATATTTTCATTACACCAACACATAAATTCACATAAAGAATTCACATCAAAACACATTGTCTTGTTTTTATTCAGAACGACACGTCACAGTTGCCGTGATCCGAGAGGAAGGAACTAATGGAGACAGAGAAATGGCAGCCTCACTATATTTGGCTGGATTTGATGTTTGGGATGTGACAATGGAAGACGTGGTTAGCCGCAAAGTAACTTTGGATAGATTTAGAGGTGTTATTTTCCCTGGTGGTTTCAGTTATGCAGGTTTGTTGTACTTCATTCAGTGTTGAACATTATTCTAGCATGTATACATGTGTACGCATTAGTCGTTCATTCTTCACTTGCTTTTTACAATAGATGTACTCGGATCTGCCAAAGGATGGGCAGCAAGTTTCCTCTTTGATGCCAACACCAAAGCCCAACTGAACAACTTCCGTGCCAGAAACGATACTTTCAGCTTAGGAGTGTGCAACGGATGTCAATTGCTTGCTCTCCTTCAATGGGTTGGCTCCACTAATCCCAATGCGGCCAAGGAAGAAGATGGTGTACCAACCATTCCAGACGTTTTCTTGGATCACAATGCCTCCGAAAGATATGAATCACGTTTCCCCACTGTAAGAATCGAAAAATGCCCTGCTATCATGTTACAAGGAATGAAAGCCTCAACGCTCGGAGTCTGGATAGCCCATGCTGAAGGACGCTTTGCATACAAGACACCAACGGTTTACTCTCAGTTAGAGAGACAGGACTGCATTGCATTGAGATACGTTGATGACAATGGCGATGAAACTGAACAATATCCAATGAATCCCAACGGCAGTCAACGTAAGTGTTTGCATTGTTTCAGCGTGTTATTCTGTTTGTTTCAGCAAAGTATCTTTTTTCAACTAATGGATGAGATTAACATTTAATGTACATTTTTACAGATGGAGTGGCCGGAATATGCTCCAAGGACGGGCGTCACTTGGCCATGATGCCTCATCCGGAACGATGCGTGCTTCCATGGCAATGGCCCTGGATACCAGAACAACTCAAACGTCAAATGGATAAAACATCCCCGTGGTTGAAAATGTTCACTAATGCTTACGACTGGTGTGTTAGCACTGCTAAATAATGCTCATAAAACTTGAAGAATTTAGTTTTAAACGTTGTGACATATTTTGAAGTAAATTCTCATAGTGGCTGTATATAAATAAAATGAAATTATACGTACCGATTCACAATCACTCCCCATCAATACAAACCTACACATACTCGCTCGTAATGCTCTAATTTAATCTTACTTCCGATATTGAACTATGAACACTAGCATTATGAATGCATTTTGAATATACAAAAAAAATGAATCTGGCACAAATCAAATCACATTACTTACGACTGGATTAAATTTCACATTTATTAACTAAATTGCTAACAATACCACATCAATCAGCAATTGAACAGATAGATGGTATTCAAGTGACTCTAATGGCGATCATATATTCTCTACTCTTCTCGAAAAAAGCTGAGTTTTTGGAGAACTTGGTTGAAACGTTGTCCTGCTTAGAAGTTTGCTGGGACCGGTGTTCCTGTTTCTTTGGCTAAGTACAGCATTTCCTCTGCAAAAATGAACATATAACATATAATCAATATTCATCAAATGCAGTCTACATACTTAATTGACTAGATAAACTCGTCGTTGGTGTGAACATTCTATGTAAATGTACACTCTGGTACAACAAAGACAACAATAATCGCGTTCCTAAACTGAACTAGTAATCGAAAACTCCGAAATTATCTCATACCCCTGTAAAGCTTCTGCTTTTGGGCTGCAGCCGCTGCCTCTCTCTCTGGTCTCTCACGCTCTAATTTTTCTCTCAGAGCAGTTTCCTTCCTATTGAGTGCAGCATTACGGGTGAACCCATAGAATATTCCCAAACCAAGCATTGTCCATCTTGACACCTGCAATTTAAATATTCATATTTGGAAAAAATTACTACTAGCATGAGTTTAAAATATAAAACACCAATATAATGTAAACAAAATTACAACCGGATCATGATCATTATTGCTACTTAAACAATTTCTTCTATAAAATCTGCTATTTAGAATATAAAGAGGGGCTCCACAATCCAAAGGTCACAACAGAGACTAAATTAAGCAGAGTAATATCATACAGAACTATGTACAACTTAAAATGTAAAATCTCTTAAAAAAACTTTAAAAAAAATTTGTTGAAGTCTAAATAATAATAAAAATTATAATAAAAATACTACAACCAGCCCCCGTGCTAGATTAAATGAGAGGATTATAATAATATCTACTTTATAAGTAAAAAAGGTTTAAAATCAAATATAACGAGGATTTAAAAAATAAAAACTATTCATTCAGACACCAAACGTTACCGGCCCTTCCACCATCACACAACTTTAAATCAGGCCAAAATTCTGAAAAATGGAACTTACCCTGATGAGGGGAGATACGCGAACGGGGTCGGGCAAAGCAACAACCATTTTTAATTATTAAAGGTTAGCTAAAATTTTAGCTGGAAACTGATTGAAACGTTATTTAATCCGGTCCGCCCCAGATGATCGCCTTTTCTTCTGTACTCCGAAAAAGATGGCACCTGACTGGAATTGAATTTTGGCGTCAACTAGGATTTTGAAACTTTCCCGCAAGGTTCCGTAGATGGCGCTCAGGCACAAATCCAAATTAAATTACTTCTCTGCCGATCTGGAGCATTAATTTTACAGTTAAATAATTATATAATTAAACTTACAAAAACAAATACAAAAATAAATACAAAAATAAATACAAAAATAAATACAAA
>JAQGAK010003945.1:0-13502 GCA_034696945.1 Lipothrix lubbocki
TAGAATGTACTGCACACAATTACCAAAACAATTGTACAATGGATCAATATATAGTATAAATAGCAGTGGCCCTAAAATAGACCCCTGTGGTACACCCGTTGTTATTGTATATAGGCAAGACGAGAAGCTATCTAGTTGAATAAAAACCTGTCTGTTAGATAGGTAACTTATAAGGAATCTTAGGAGAGGACCATTTATACCATATGTATCTCTAAGTCGAAGAAGGAGTTAATATGGCCCCATCTCCGCCATTTTACATCGGCGCCGTAAATTAATATTTCCCTATCGCGGCTGCAATTAATATTTAACTATTGAAACTGTATTTACTATTTACGTATCGCCATCGCCACTGTATTTACTATTTACCTATCGCCAATGTCTTTAATATTTTCCTATAAATATTTCGCAATTATTAAAAGTTGGGTAGTTCCCCGTTGTCGACATTGCGAGTTGTGACTATTTTCTGCATGTGATTAGCATTTGGCTATCGCTGAAGTGATAACCATTCCCCATCGCCGATGTGAGTAATATTTCGCTATCGCAGGCGTGATTGATATTGCCACCGTAATAATTATTAATGCCTAATTACCGGCGTAATAATTATTAGTTGCATACCGCAGCTGTGTAAAATATTTCTTCATCGCTTCCGATGTTTCTAATCGCCGCTGTAACAATTATTATTGCCCCCTCGCAGCTATAAATGAAATGATTAGTTATCCATCGGCACCATAATTAAAAGTTACCTATCATTGCTGATGTAATTAGTATTTGATTTCCGCCGCCGTAGACAATGTCGCCCTCATGCAGCCAATGTGACAATGTGCCCGTTGACGAAAAGTCTAACTGACAAACTGTTTTCTGACAAAATGTCAGTCGACATTTTGGTAACTGGCGGAAAAATGGGGAACTTTTCAAAACAGGATGGCATTAACATAACATGGAAACCATGGTGGTTATCCCATCTTGCAATGAAATGGTGACAAAGTTCGTTGTTTTCATGCAATAAAAATGGAAAATCACCCCCTGCACTCAATTGATGGTGCATGTTTCATGATGGGGAAACTAAAAATCCTTCAAATATTTACGGGAAAATAAAATAAATTCAAAGATTACTATTATTCAGAAGAGTTGAGAGAGGAATACAGGAGTAATAGACTTTGTTGCTCAGGATCGATGATCGATAGTTAATTGCCATCCGAAAGGCCTGTAATGAAATTCGCCTTTCCGCTTTTAGAACTTCATTTTCATGGTGCGCAACAAAATTATAATAAAAAAAAAAAAAATGTTTAACATCAGTTTTCCGATTTGGTACAGTACCTAATAATATCGCAGACAATCTACATGCACACTGTCGGTGTATTTTAGTAAAAATATATTGAATACCCTTTTTGTAAAGAATAATATCAATAAAAGTTTATTCTTAATTATTGCATCATATTGATGCCACATGTGTTTACTTGGAAGATATCAAATTCTTTACAGATTCAACAACTAACTAATTCAGGATAATGTTGTAATGTGGGATGTAGAAATAATACAGACACTTCGCATTTCATGAGGAAATTCCCTGTTTTTTTATTAATCCGAAAAGGTACATTGCGCCTTGCACCCGGTATCATTGATAAATTGTACTGTATTCTTGATATTTCCGAAACGCCGCGGTTGTACTTACATATATTATTGTTCTAAAATCTAAAAGTTAGTTGAATCTCTTTTTGTTGTTATTGGCATTAACATGGGCAGTTATTGTTGTTGGCATCTTTTGGAGATGTGCATCCACATTCCTGATCCGTTTTATCTAGGTTAGTCATGAAGGTACCCGAACATTCCGAGTGACGCATACCCAAGCTGTACGCCGGAGGCGTGGGCCGTATTTTAGTTATTGCATTTTGAAGATTGTAAGTTGCTGGACTAGCGTCATAAGTACTATATTTCTCTTGGTGCCTGGACTTCAAAGTCACTTCACCTGCTTTCCACTTCACCAATTCTGGCTTGCCAATATTGTAGAAACCAGCACCCTGTGTCATACTCTTAGGAGGCTTCCCCTTTCCTTTCCTGTTGGAATGAGTTATGGAATGTTAATTATTTTTTTTATTTACTCAATGCCGTTCTAAGGACGAGTTCCCTAATTTTAAAGTTCCCCGTAGATGCTGGGATTTCTTGCGTTTTTCAACAATGGCATAATAATTACCGAGTTCTTTTCAGTACCTATTTCATTACTGGTAATAATAATTTCTATGCTCAATATTCAATACTCACTGTTCAATACTTTTTGGCTTTTAAACGATTGTTTTAGCCATTTAAATTAATAATATAGTTTTAAGCTATAGCAAACTTACAAACTGCATTCAGGTGCAGCCGTCTTGTCTGGTATTTTAGGTCCAAGAGCTGGAGGAAGCAAGTAAATAGGCCCGGGTGAGAAATATCCAGCTTCTATAATCCTTGTTCTGCTACTTAATGAGTATGCTGGTGGTTTGGAACGATTGACGTTAATAGGAGGATTGTATGCAGCAGGGCCAGGGCCATCGGAAGCAACTATATAAAGAAGCAACAAGAATTTATTTAAATAACATTAGTCAATCTTCTCGACGTGAAGCTATTAAAATAATCAAAATAATTTGAAAATATTTACAGCAGTATTGTTATCTGGATTTGAAATTTTATTTTAAAAATATTATATAACCCAACCCACCCCCAAAAATCTTGGTCCTGGATGAAAGTGAAAAGGCTGGGGAGGTGTAAGGTCCTTTGGATGTCATGCCTTTCGGAATTAAATAGTTCGGCCCCGGTGTCCTCAAGTCCCCTATCAGTGATGACCTCAGTTTGAGTCCCAAACTATACGCGGGAGCTTGCTTCCGGGTCTTATCATGATTGGTCATCCCTACAGTGGGCGGAAGCATGACCGTGGCCGGTCCGGGACCACGGCTTTCATAGCATTTGAGTCGCCTCTTTCTCTCCTCACTTTCACTTGTTTTGCTAGCCATGTTTGATTACGTTTCAGATCGGAATATGTGTTGGAATATGTGGGATATTTTATGAAAGCACTTTTTTCTGGAGACTATTATTGTTATAATTTAGAAGATTGATGATACTTGCTATTATTGGCACTAAAAGCTATATATTAGAATAAATCCATGTCCCATGCAGTATTTTATTATTCCTACTAATCTCTATTACTCCCTACTACGTCCCTATATACACGCAGTTCTTTCTATTTTTCTCCGTCAATGTAATAATGTACTACTTGTTGTCTGTTATTGTATACAGTGAAAGATATTCTTGCGACGGGAGCAGAATATTTTTAAAAACATTTTTAAGCTTGGATTTTTCATATTCTAGGAAGTTTCTTTTCGTTTATATACCTCATAGTATTATATCATATAAGAGTTTACTGTTGGAGAGTAGCCATTGCAACACCTGATGCAGTAAATCAATACCACTTAAATATGCAATGTTATCTGGGAGAGCACATGTGGAAACACATGTTTATCAGACAGGTGATCGCTCTATCAGTCTTAAATCATCTGATATAACCAAAAAAAATCGGAATCAATCTTTATATTTATATTTTGTAGCAAATAGCAAAAGAAATAACAAAATCGTTACCTTTTTAGTGTCCCCACGTACCACTGATTTCCTTCTTCCATAATGGAAGAAGCAAATTCAACGGCATGAGGTACGAAAATATACTTATATAGATATATGGCACTTCACATTCTAGTCTAAATTCTCCCATAAAATCTTCATATGCCAGCAAGCGAAGAGCAAAGACTGACAAGATTTTAAATGTTGTCATTATGGTTCCTCTTCACCATCTACTATATGGATAGTATATTGTGGATGCGACTGTGGTTTTGAAGAAACTACAATAATAATTATTAAAGCTTTTTTACACTAACTCAGCAAGACCAAAAAGATCATGCCCGAAATGTACAAGTCTATAGTACAGCAGTATAGTACATAACAGTAACTATGTTGGGATTGGGATAAATATTGTTTTTAATTAACTGACCTAAAGATTTATATTATGGAATCTTTCGTTTCTGCATTATAAACCAAGTCACAAGTCACAACTTGAGCTTTATACTTTCATAGGTTAGGTATGTATAGGAATCACCGTTTCAAGCTTCAGCAATCTGGTTTGGAACACAAATGTTCAGCAGCATTATTATTTTTAATTATGGCAAGTTCAACATGCTTAGTCATCATATATGATTGTCTATTTTAAACTGCTGATGATGAGCGGCCCATTACGCATGCAAATAATCTTAACTACACAGAACTTTGCTTGTTGCAATAGTTATGCACTGTTTGGTTTTGTGACAAATTGCATAAATTATTATTAATTTTTTAAAATCTAATTTGAAGGTTTTGGAATAATAAAATTAAACGTTATCAGCAGCAGCAAAATCTTATATCTCAAGGAAATGACATGAGAGCTTCTTATACTTTTTAGCAGCAGTAGGCCAGTAGGCGTAGCTGCATTGGCGTAGATAGGCGTACATTCCTTCCGTTGCAGCTGCATTTTCCGTTCAATTAATATTAGACAATAAATTTTCTGTTCCATAAAATTTGAGTTATTAGATATTAGATTAAAGGATTTATTAGAGAGGGTAGAAAAGACCGTCGTGAACAATACATACTTGTTGTTACTACAAAATTGCTTAAGACAGAGTTCATTACTTGGATGTCAATGCATTTTGCTTGTTAAACTACCCAGGGGGAGAGACATCGATCAAAATTTCCTGTACGAATTGACATAAAAATCCATAAGTACACTAATAATTAATTAATCAATCATGGCAGACAAAGACAAAGCAGCAGAAGAAAGGAAAAAGCGAATTTCCTGTTATGCAAGCAGAGGTCCCGGACCGGCTGGAGTCTTGCTTCCCCCCACAGTGGGCATGATCGATCATGACAAAACCCGGAGGCAAGCTCCTGCTTATAGTCTGGGTTTAAAATTAAAATCATCTATGATCGGAGATTCTAGGACTCCAGGACCTAACTACCTCATTGCTGAAGGACTGACGTCAAAAGGTCCATATAGAGCACCTGCTTACACTCTTCGAGCCCGAACAAAAATATTTGGTGGTGAGTTGTTGTGATGGGGCTGGCGTAACTTAAGTAATTTAAAACCCAGAGGTATCACAATAGTGAATTTGAGTAATTTCTGGGACTGACAAGATTAAAATTCCGGGACAAAAAACTACCGGAACCAATAATATTGTTGTTCTATATTTATTATTTGTAAACTCGTTATATGTTTAATTTGTTTCTATAGGCAACTTTGATGGCCCGGGTCCTGCAGCTTACCTTCCAGAAATTAATATAAATCGTAGAAGACCACCAGCCTACTCTTTAAGCGATAGGACAAAACTTTTCGGGGCTGGATACTCTTCTCCAGGACCTATCTACTTGCTTCCTTCAGCATTAGGACCTAAAATTCCTGACAAGCCTGCCGCGGCTGAATGTACACTGTACGTAAAATAAAGAAAAATCGTTTTTCACATATGTATATATATAGGTAATACATATATAAATGGAAATATACATGTAAGCATACCTTATTTTATTATCTCCATGAAGGAAGGGCAGGGGTAAAGATAGAAAGAGTATGACAGAAGGCGCTGGATTCTATGACATTGGAAGACCTGATATAGTTAAAAACCGAGCAGGTTGGGTGTCTTTGAAGAGCAGGCATGACGATAAGCTAAACGTTTATGCTGCTGGGCCAGGGTCTTATAATATCGGAGATTCCATTAATAGGATACGTCCAACTCCACCCGCATACAGTTTAGGAATTAGACACACTGAATGTTCCGGTACTTTTATGACCAACATGGACAAAATGAATAGCGAGTGTGGCTGCGAAAAACCTGCTCCTGCTAGCTCTTGTCCATGCTAAATTCCTTTAACGAAATATATAATTTGTCATTAATAAATTGTTTAATATTTATAACCTAATACCATGACGTGTTCGCTTATTCAATAATTTCATCACGAGCATTCACATTTATTATGTAGATACTTATTATGTAGGTATTTTCTAAAGGAACCTGCAAATATTTGAACGTCTTTTTCAAGTTATTTGTGTATCACAACAACTTCAAATTGTACAAAACTGCATAAACATGCAGCATCACTTTCATTTGTATCTACTCTGTCACCACTCTAATTATCATTAACACTACCTGCCATGATATTTTCTTGTGGATCACTTAGTTTTTTCTAGGTTACACACCTTTGATTATGCTAATATTGAATGCATTACACAACAACAATTTAAGCACAAGCCAGCTCCTTTACGGCGTTCTCAGTTAAAGCAGCCGTACGTAATGTAATGTAGTTACAAATTGAAAGATTGCATAAGAAATACACAGGAAAGACATGATGTACAGTAAGTATACTAATACTTCACAGTCAATGTTAACATTTGATGGACAAAATCGACATTTATTCACAGCTGAAAAAAGAGACGCCTGTGTGACATAATTGTAGTATGCATATAATAAGTAGGTAGGTGTGCTCCACTCGTAAACTTAAACACGAAGAAAAAATCTTTTTACCCCAAGGTAATATGTATACAAAGCTCTATGAAGCAGGACACACGAGGAAGGTTTGTAAGCTTGCTTTTGGTGAGATAAAAAACAAGTTGAAAGTTGAAACCTTACATGTGCATCAGGAAGGTATGTATTCCCTTGTGGATGTAAAAAAAAGTTGAAATAATAATTGCATTTGTAAAGCTTTGTGATGGTCCCCATGTAATGGTACATTGGTTAAAGTATATTATACTATTATATACACAAGGTATAGGTATGCGATCATAAGGTTTTCCAGTCAGATTTGATCCCCTGTGTGCATTCATCTACACATTATCATCATATACACACCACTGTTTAGTGCCACAGGTGTACAATGGCACTGGTCAACATCATTACATAGGCATTTGAAGGAGGTGGAAATATCGTATCCGCAACTTTTGTATTCTAATGTGTATACTAATCATCCCCATGCTCTGAGAGTTAGAGTTAGATAACAGGCGAGAAGATAAAAATACTTACACACTTTAACACATTTCTTTTGTGATGCGTTCATTTTAAAAGTAGTTTACATTCTACGGACACTATCCATAGAAAAGTGTTATCTAATGATAAAGATACTGTATACAAAAAAACATATTTTGATATTCCCCCCTGTAAAATACAGGCCTCTCTGTACAAGTATTCATTTTGTTATTTACAATACAAAACAACGTTAGTTGAGATATTAAATATTATTAATCTCTAATAAAATGAATTCCACAGTGGTGATTTTTTAAATAGGATTAAATGGATTGAAATCACATGTTATTATTATTTTAAAAAGATTACGTTAATGCAATGTGATATATCTGTATTATCATACTTTTTTACCCTCAGAGTTCTTGTATACACATTAATCTCAGCAGCGTGCATTTTTATATTTCAAAGGGTTAGAAATAATTATTCTGGAATTGTTACATAATAATAAAACTTCCATATACACATGATGTCACTGCCAGTGTGCACGCGTCAGGAAATTTTTAAATAGGAATAATATTTTTAAAATTTATTATTTTTTATTATTATTAAATAAGCTATTATTATATACACCGAAAATGGCAGACCCAACTTTGCAAACTTTCTGCTGTGTTCAATCAAATGAGACTCAGATGGGAACAGACACAATCCTGCGTTTACGCGCTGGACCTTATAATGCTGTCTGTATTGTATCATCCCTTTTAGGAATTTTAGGAGCTGTTTATCAGGTAATTAAATTTCTTTCATTTTCTTTTTAATGCTGTACAGATAATAGTTAATTAGCTAAACTCATTGTTCCCTTAAGGTCGCTCGATGGTGTCAATAATTTAAATAATATTTATTATTTATTTTAAATAATTAACTTAAATAATTTACTATTGGAAATTAATTAACGTAGTTGCTTCTACGTCAATTAAAATAAGGAGAAATACATCATGACAGTTGGGATTTCACAGATTTTACCCCGTAATGAAGCCAATAGACGCGTTTCCAATGCTTATCTCAGGGGGAGATATATCGTCGTTTGGCTGGCCACTGCAGATTTATTGGGATCCTTAGGTAAATTTATGCACTTGTAATTATTATATTTTTTCATTACCAAGCACATTCGATTTTCGTACTTATACTCTCGTAATTATAATAATTAGCAAATAATATAATTTTTTAAAAACCATTTATAGCTGTTTTCATTCGATCTGTATCATGGCTGGTGGGAAAACTGGTATTACCATCCGGGTTGAGCATGAGCTTATCTCTGGACACACTTTTTTGTGCTATTTCATCAGTAAGTTAGACCCTTTCACTTCCTTCGAAATTTCTTGAAAAACTGTATGAACACTGATTTTTTAATTGGATTTACTACTATTTTATTTAATTGGTTATAATGTTTACATATAAATTATCGTTTATTTTCAGGGATGGATTCAGTATTTTTATACCGCGACATGCTTATGGACGCTCTGCTACGCTATGGATGTACTCAAAGTTGTCAATGGTAAAGAAGGGCAACCTAAACTCTACCACTTTGTATGCTGGGGATTGCCAGGCATTCTGTGTGTCCTGGGCTTGTCCATTCTTTACCTCCCGAATATTAAGTAAGTGAGTTCCCATGTGTTGGGACTGGGACATCTTTGTACATTCGAAATATATATCGTGGGTGGAGAAGCGAATTGGGCTATCTCCATGTGAACCTTAAAGGCAAGATGAGATATCTACCATGAATTTAGTGCAAGGTGGGGTATGCAGTTTAAATTGCATTCAAAAACAGGTGGAGCTTGTATTTAAAAATTCAACTGCAAGGCAATTATAAATAATTAGTAGAGTTATTCCACCTTGCACTTAAAATGACTTTAAAATGTTCAACTATAGACGAACATAGCTTCTTCATGGAGATAGCACACTTTGCATCTCCTTCGACGATATGATCTATACTTTACTACTTTTTACATTGACTAAATGATTAATTAATAATTATCCATGTCTTTATTTATACAGCTGCCATGACATGGGAACCAATGCTTTTGCAAGGATACTGCCCAACTATATTTTTACATATCTCCCAATCGCTTTGGTTATGATTATTAACCCGATTTTATACTTCAAGGCATCACATAAGGTATGGAGAAAGCACCCAAACTAACTGACATAAAAATATATTTGATGACTATATATATGCAACTATCATCATATATTATTACAAACAAATAATTTTAATAATAATAAAATAAATATTATTATATTTATTATGTTGTCTATAAAACAATATTATTGGTTACAGGCGGAAGAAGTTGTCGTTTCAGTAGCAGGACGGTTCACAGAAACTGAACGTCGACACTTGAGAACGTTGCGTTTCAAATTTTTATCAATAAACATTGTATTTTATATTTGCTGGATCCCCAATTTAATTAATGCATTTCTTCTGTGGACCCTGTGGTCAAACTTACCCAGAAACTTTTTGATATTTGATTGGTATCTAATGGTAAGGAATTTTTATGTAATATGTTCCTTAGAGAAAAAATGTACCTATGCTCAAATAGAACAGTACTTTAATCCCTTTCGCTTTTTTGCTACAGGCAATTGTGAATCCATTACAAGCTTTACTCAACGCATTTGTTTACCGTACGTGGGGAGACAATCAGCCTAGTGTGAATTTTCCTTGGACGAAGAGGAACGTAAATGATGACTCATTTGAAAATTCTTTTCTAATAGAAAAAGAACACTCTTCGCCGAACAGTCCTAGCAATAGTTCCGAAGACAGCAAAATCATGTCCATAAATGGTTATGGGGCGTTGTAATCAGGAATGAACTGAAGCAAAAGTTCCAGTTTTTATGTATAAATGTCAATGGTTACGAAAATACAACGAATGATATTATGAGAAGATTGTACGTACATATGTATTAAATGATAGTGCTTTTCGTAAGATTACAAGAGATATAAATATTTTGGGAACACTATGTTCACAGATCAAATACTGGGTAAGTCAATGTTAAATAGCTTTATTTCGTTTGTACAGCCAGCGACTGGCTAAGTATCTTACCATCATACTGTTATTCACACCCACTTCAAATTATGCAAATTTATTTACATCTATTTTCATATTATCATGTAAAAGTAGAGTTTAGTATACATGCTGATAAAATTATAGAAAAATCTTACATGTGTTCGTTTTAATCTTAATTGAAATGAAACATAAGTACACTTACTTAATATGCAAAATCAAGACAATAGTATTTTTTCACAGGACACTAATAACATGGGGAGTAGGTTTACTCAGTATTATTAATATTACAATTATTGCAAGTATACCTTACTAAAATCCACTCCAACGTATCTGAAGTGATTACAAAAGTGAATAGAATCCACGTAAAAGTAAAGCTTTCTAAGAATTTGATTGGAAAAACTAAAAGCCTAAATGACTAATAAATCCTAACTTCGTATTGTTATTGTTAGAATGAAACCCTCACGACGGAGCAATCGTATTGAAAACATTCGATAGCACACACCGTTTCAATCACACCGCGCATAAGTATTGCAATGTATTGATATTCTTAAGGACCCAAGTTGAACAGCGATTGACTATCCAGTGTCAGCTCAACCAAACAACTTTTCGGGAGTTATTGGTTCAGCAGGCTGAGGTTCCGTGCTCCTCTTGGCCCATTCTTCAGCCTTCGCCTTACAATACTTCTTATGAACGAACCAATGGAGGAGCTGACAGTCTTTGTCACAGTACGCATCAAAATGACATCTTGAACACTTTTTGGATCCTTTTTCTTCCCCACATGATGCACATGGATCATTGTCCCTGAAGCCTTTGTGACCATTTACAACATTTGAAATTATTCCCCAAGCGCCAGGATCCTCACAAAGCTATAAACATGTCAAATAATATTATGACTCAGCAGACTGAGATGATCACGAAGAAAGATACATTTACAATGGAATTTTAATATTGAATGCAGTTCAATTACCTTTGTATGTGCAAGATTTGTAACTAACTGTTGCATGATTGTTGTTTCCCGGAATGGAAAGGCTCTTACACCTTCTCTCAAAAGAACGTCTAACTGTTCCGGGATTCCTCCAGCAGTTTTACATCGAAGCATCTTTTTAATAAAATTATCTACAGGATCTTGTCCTTTAGCTCCAATACTTTCTTCTTGCATTTTAGATAGAATAAATGACAGCAAATGAATTTTGAACGCCGTAATTTCATTTGCATCAACGCCCTAAAAAATTAAATTAATGTTTTTTATACGAATTCGTAGTCATTCAAATATTACGAAATAAAATAATTATTCACCATTATTGCATTGGAAAAGTTGAGTTTATAGAAACAAAGAGTTTCTCACCTTTTTCATTTCACGTTCTGATACTAGTTTCAAGATTTGTATTACTTCCGGAATGTGCTCTAAGAGAATATTGTTCTTCTTTACATATAAGGCTACCCTTACAGGATGAAAATTTACCTGTGGGAGTACAAAAAACCAGGGAAATAGTGAGTGTAAATACATCTTCTATACAAAACATGAACCTTTGGGACGGAACAATGGTCATCTCCTTTGCACTAGGTCTAATGGTCTTACCTGCATGATAAGATTGTGAACGGGAGACACAAGAAAAGGTTGCAGCTTCGGATCACTTTCCAACCCCCGAATCGTAGTGAAGTATTCGACATCTCTTCGGTCAACGAAATTGTTTATTGTAGAAACACACCCATGGTTTCCTGGATAAAGTAATTCACAAAAATAAATTAATTCACGAGCATATTTAGAATATTCAATTTCAACCATCCTAATAATCAGCAGAGTATTTCCATCAAGCAGTTTTCTTACCTACAAAAGCGGCCATCTGTGCAGGGGTTCTTCCAACTGAGTTCACAGCATGGGATTTTGCCCCGGCCTGGAGAAGGACTTGACATAATCCCGCATTACCGGAAATAGCCGCAAAATGAAGTGCAGTGTAGTTATTGTTGTGATTTCCTCCGTTTACATTCGCACCCTACACCGGCAAAAACGTAAATCAAAGTTTTATACTAAAAGTTGGTATTCGGACAAAATTAATTACATAATACATTATATTAGTTTTAATCATAGAATGCATATTTAAAATGTCAGGCAAAAGGTATTTTACTCTATCAAGTAGAATTCTACACATCGCTTCATTTCCTTTGTACGCCGCATGCTGAAGTGGGGTCATACCATGTTCATCCACAACGTCCACATTTACCGTTCCTGATCGCAAAATTTCAGTCACACCCTGAACATCATCTTTTCCAATGAGAGTGAAAATAGTAGTTTCCCCTTCTGGTGCCTCCTTTGTTTCAGCCATGATTCTCTGCAATAATTAAAATAAAGCATTTCTTAATTTTAGTATACAATATGTATACAATGCATACAAATTATGTACACACACAAAATTTAATTTTAATTAAACAATATTAACATCAACCTATTTGCATGAATAATAATTTATTAAATTATTTCATTCCTGTAGCCCAGCAAATTAAAGTTAAAATGTTGGTGATTAACATTCCTTCCCCCATTTTACTGAATTTATTTCCCAATATTTAATAAATCCATAAATCTCTAGCGGATTTATTAGATATATTTCCAAATATTTTACAATTTACAATCCCTCAAAATTAAGCAATGTCAGCCAGCCGTATAACAGATTTTTCTAGAAACTTCGATCGAAAGTAAACTAGTTCCAGTTTTTTCTGGAAAAAGTGCATTAATAAATTCTTACTTACATATATAACGACAACGGTACATAAATGAGGAATTCCTTATTGAGAATAGGGTCAGAGGTCACAATGTCATTACAATTACAAATGGATGAGAGTTAATTAATTAATTAAATTCTTACCAATTACTTCCTCCCGTCGACAACCTTTCCAGTTCTATATAATCCTGCCGTTTCACCACGCAGATGTGTTGTGATTGTAAAAATGCTCGACTTGCAATTGCAAACTCCAGGAGTATCCGATTCCGATGTGTGTAAATAAGGACCTGTTTGCATTTACTTTCCTATAATATAGAAGTCCGAACTTCTACAAAGAACCAGGAATGAAGAACCCAATGCCTTAAAGATTGCAGAACATAAGACCCGCCACCGGATTAAAGGATACCGAGAAATGAAATAAAGTGCACCTTCTTATTTTTGTATGTTCGGTATAGTGGAGTCATTCCAGTCATAGACATGTGCTCCTCCGGAACAAACTCTATGCTCTTAAATTCACATGCATAGTGGAAATAGCATATCCTGTCAAAAGATGTCACAGTCATGCATCTTACACCATCAGCGCTTTCTTTATTAGATTATCGAGTTTTCGCTATTAGGTAATACATCAACGTTTCAGCATTGACGTTTTATTTTGTATATATTTTGTATTTATTTTGTATTTATTTTGTATTTATTTTGTATTTATTTTGTATTTATTTTGTATT
>JAQGAK010003946.1:0-13501 GCA_034696945.1 Lipothrix lubbocki
AAAAATTAATACAAAAATTAATACAAAAATTAATACAAAAATTAATACAAAAATTAATACAAAAATTAATACAGAATAATTTTTTTAATTTACAGAAAATCAAAGATTCGTTCAGACCAAAGGAATCATGGGGACCGCAGTCTATGAAATTAAAGGAAGAATGGCGACAACTGCCGGCAGCCAGGAGCTACTTCCGGCAATTTTCCGATTTCTGCAGTAATCTCAGGCACAAAATCTGTGGTTCAAGGAGTTGAAGAGATGTATTATAAGTTGTTTTTTGCTAAGCACATAGTATTATATATTCTATAATGTAAATAATGCATAATCTATAGTAATAATTATTACTAATGCGTACTACCGAACCGTAAAATTTACTTATTATTTTTATTATATGACAATAGTGTAGCTGCACACTTCAGCTGTGTTGAAGTTTGCAGCGAAACCAATTGCTGGATATAGGAAAGAATTTTATGTAATGTAATTTCTCTGATTATCGGCAGACACTCTATTATGTAAACAACCATTATCAATTCCTTACGAAACTTGAACTATTTTTAAGGAAGTTGCTATTTAAATTATTCAAAATATACAAGGACAATTTAATTGGAAATATCTTAATAATGTCAAATTCTAATTGATGACACCAATAAAATTTAATTTAAGAAACTTTTGCCTTATAGTTTTGCTAATTGGGTTTTAAATTGGGAGATCTTTTTCAAAATTCTTTAATGACGGGTTTCATGAGTTGTAGTTATTTGTAATAACGACAAAGCAAATTGTTAATTGGTTGTGCGGTTACGATTTTAATTTTACTTGAAAGTTTAGCTGCAACGCGAGAATAATTATTGTGCTTAAAGTTTAAATTTACTACATATAATTATATCATAAAATATATTGTTTGTACTAATATTTAAAAGTTTAACCTGAAAAACGTGTGATAACTGTTGTGTGTTTTACAAAACATTTTGAAAGGAATCTAGTTAAACACTTGAATTATTATATATGACTGATTTTCTTCAGCTTCTGTAAAGTAGATTATAGTAGAATAACTATAAATTATACAAGTTAAACGGGCCAATAATATTTTTAATTTTTAGCAACAGATGCATTTTTAATAATATGTATTTATATGTACAAGTACCTAAAATGTATGTTGCACATACAAATAATGCAATTTTTTTAAATAATAAAAATAAATATGTATTACTACAGTTATTACTATATTATTATCTGTACATGTGTAGAAACAATGTAATAGTTTTTAATACTTGTTCAACCATCAATTTTATCGAAGTTTTCATGGACTGGTTAATCTTTACGAATATCATTCTGTAAATTTTGACAATAATTTTTTTTAATTGTATGAATTTATAGAAGTAAAAAACTTTTTAACTTCAACGGGCATTTTTGGCGTTGCGGGACGACTAATAATAATGAAAAATTTTTCAAATTATATTAAATATAAATACAATTATTAGCATTGTGACAAGAGTTAATATTCGCGTATATAGAAAAAAAGGAAAATACTGTAGAGCAGAATAAATATAAAAATATTATAATTAATATTAAAAGCAATTGTTTTTAATTAATCCATTAATGGATGATTGATTATATCTACGGGGAAATTATTATTTATGTACCTATGTATTTTAAGGTAATTCAGTGACAATTGAGTGTAAAATAAATATAAATTATGAATATTACGTTGAATAATTATTCGAAATTACTAAACACATACCTATACATAATACAATATTGCAGAAATGAGTCAAATGAATGGCAAATGTACACTCTTCCCCTTCTCATTGCATTCGCACAATTTCCACGTCATTTTAAATTATATTCTCGCTTCACCCCACAAGGGAGTGCAATCTTGAAAATACAATATTATAATATTTTTTATTAATAAATAATAATTTATTATTATGTAATATTTGAAGGTGCAAATATAAATATCTCCACAGTTGGGAAAATACAATAATAAGAATGACTATACAGCTCCCGAATATTATTTTTAAAGGAATGCAAAAGTGACGACCCCGTTTATTTACCATCGTGCAATCGTACATTAGCGGTAGAAACTGCTGGAATATTTCCCTTTCTACAACATACGCAAGACTTAGCGGACAGTAGTTTTCCAAAGCAGCAGCGGGATTTTGCTTTTGCCGTATAAATGCGCTATACTCATCACAATGCAAACACATAGGCCATGCTTTTAAACGACATAGTCAGTTTTGCATGTCAACGTTTGTGAAATATCGTGAAATGTATGTAGACATTATAGCGTCTTTGAGCCTACCTACTATGTTTGACTAATCAATGAATATCCACGATGCAATGTTAATATTCATACTTAAATTAAAAACGTTGACTTAAAACTTGATCCTTTTGACACGCATTTTAAAATACATATAAGTACCACATATATAGTATAACATAAAAGTAATTATTATTTAGTCAATATAAATATGTCCATATATTATGAAACCATATATAATAAAATTCTGGAGTGGGGAATAAACACACTAAAATCGACGAATCGACGATCAAAACAAAGGGAAATTCCGAGAAAAATATTTTTACACGTTTAAACACTTACATAGTAATATTCATGATTTCTTGACCTTTGAACCACGGAAGCCTGACCCTAAACATTATTACAGAAGGTTTATAGTTTACACTTATGTTCTATACTACTTAATATTTTAAATTTCTTAAAGCAAAAAACGTTTGCACATCGTTTTTGCAAAGATTAATATGTACCTATGTAAGTATGAGGATCCAATTTCTATTCACAGAAGGTTGATTCACACAATCACTTGCTGATTGTCCCCTTTAGGCTTTTGTACGTACAGAAGATCTAATTAAAGACAATGACGCAGGTGCGTTTTGAGTATTGTTATTGCTAACTTTTGAACTTATAATAATTATTTAATAAATTTAAAAATCCCTTCGAAATTCCTGCTACAAAAAGTACTTATAGCATATAGATATTTCTTTGACTCATGGGTAAAAAAAGAGCTCCAAGTGTAATTGTGTAATTTTAAATAAAAATGGTAAGGGAATAACAATATAAAATACATTAAATATTAAATACCAGAATAAATACAATATGCAATTAAATAACTACACAATAGTATTTATTATATTTTAAGAAATGGAAAGAAAATCGGTGTACAAATTATTAGATGTTAATTTAAATACAAATAATTAAGTGCAAGAAGGATTGTCTCCCTTTATCTTAAATGCAATATGGGCTATCTACAATATCATAGTGCTGCAAAGTGGGTTAGCGCATTTAAAACGCATCAAATTCTAAAATTCATGTCCCAAAAAAGGGATTTAGAATTAATAAATGTATTTAATAAAAGCGTCGTTAGGATTTTAGGATTATTGGAGATAACCCATCTTGCATTTTAAATGGTGGTGGATAACCCATCTTGCATAAATGCAGGAGAAATTGAGATAACCCACACCTTGCACTTTAATAAGTGGCAATAATAACATAGGACGATATAGAAACTTTGGGGCTAGTATCCTAAATACAAATACAAAATGTACATATTTATACAGAAGTGGAAAATGATAATTATTTAAAGAGAACTCCAGTTTTTTCATGGAAATCTTCGTAATCGAACTGACACCTCTTATTATCGTCGTCATCTCGCCTTTCTTGCGGAACGTAATTGATTCTTCGAAACTGGTATTAACTTCACAGCATGTAATAAAACTATGCATTATTGACATGTAACATTCCCTACAGCTGCAGAGATTCGTCTTTCGTTTATAAGCTTCACACTTGACACGAAATGATCCTTCCACGGAAATGTACTTCTGGTCTGGTCTAGTCTTAAACGGATATGATGCACAACATATTCCTTTACTGATCTCCAATATGATTGAGATCAAATTAAAATCCAAACCCAACTGTAAACAAGTTGAGAGTACAAGTACAAAGGTTGCACTTCCATGCATAAAATCGTGGATAAATGTTTACTTGTACATCAGATACCTCTCATTTCCGTGTAATTTCAATGAGTCATGGTAGTGAAAGGAAATTTGCACGTCTTCAGCTGGTTTTGGGCCAAAACTGACTTTTACGGTCAAGTCGTTTCCAAAACGTTTTCTTTCTACTTTTTGCACTGAAGATACAAAATGAGTTCGGCATAATACCCCAAATTTCGTCATGCATGCAACACTCCTATTTATGTATGAAGATACGTAATTATAATTAGGGGTACACGCAATAAAAAATGTAGTATGGAAAAGCTTGACTCTGATTGATTGACGACAGGAATGCATGGGGTCGATATTCCATTCATAACTTTTAATTCGATTCTTCGGGGAAAAGGGAAAAATATTCCCTTATAAACCGCCAGACTTTCTGGGACTTGTTCATTCTGTAAATTCAATTCAGTCAAGATCCTTTTCTTGATCTTTCGGGTATCTCTTTTGCGATCAGTAAATAATTATTTTCAATAAACAAAACGTCTTTCTTGAAATTTTTTATTTTGTCGAAGTAGCGCTCGGTTGTAATTTATTCCGCAGTTTAAATCTTTGCAGCCTAATATATACAAATATTTTAATTCAAATTCTGTTATAATTTTATTTAAAAATACTTTTAAATTTTGCTATAAATTTTATTTACCAATCTTAAATTTAAATATTATAAATTTTATTTACAAATCTTAAATTTAAATTTTATTATAAATTTTATTTACAAATCTTAAATTTAAATTTTCTTATAAATTTTATTTAATAATTATTAGTTTTAAATTTCCATTTTATAATTATTTGATTTTACAATTTTAACATTTATAAAGTATATAATATAATAATTTGTCCAATCTACAAAAATGGGATTTCTCAAATCGTCCGGCAGCTTCATCCCCCGAGTTTTTCGAGCTCGCTATACTTCAGCCAATGAAGCTGACATAAAAGTATGAACCATTTTTTTCGAAGTGATTTCTTTAAAAAATATTAATTTATTTTTAATCTTAAAAACTAATTTAATTTATATTTTGTATATATTTTTATTTCAATTTAAATTCTTTTATAATAAATAATTTATTTAATTAAAATTTCTGCTTTTTACAATAAAATATTCAATATTAGCAAAATTAAATACTTTATGGTATTTTATTCAAATGTTATTTTTAATCAAATTAATATCATAAAAATAAAAAATTGATTATTTAAATTTTACAAAATTATAATTTTAACAAAATTAATTATTCATATTTTCATATAAATATTTGTTAATTTTAATAGTTACCAATAATATTAGTACTTTTCAATTTAAATTGATTCTACATATTTTAAACCATTATCGTTTAAACCACTTTACAGAAAAAAGAAGAAGAGCCATTGGGCGGTGGTGGATCTTCTGATTCTGATTCGGAGAGTTGCACCAGACCCAGACAGGAATGGGATAAGCCAATTGAGTTCCTCTTCTCATGCATTGCAATGTCTGTGGGTCTGGGAAATGTCTGGAGATTTCCTTTTACAGCCTATCAGAATGGTGGAGGTAAATTATAATAATTTTTTTTGCCTATTTGTAAAATTTTTAACACCTTTTTGTTTTTACTAATAATTTAATTTATTTGGAATATTAATTGTTAAATTATAAATATTGCAGGAGCCTTCTTAATTCCCTATTTAATTGTGCTATTCCTCATTGGAAAGCCCATTTACTTCCTGGAACTTGCCTTGGGTCAGTTTTCATCTTCCGGTCAAGTCAAGGTTTGGAAAATGTCGCCGATTTTTAAAGGTAAAGTACCATTTTAGTAATTAAAATTATTTTCTCAAGCGTAAAATTTGTTAAATTAATATTGTAATTTTTTCCCTTAATTGTAGGCATCGGATACGGATCTGCTTATGGGTGAGTATTGCCAAATCAAGAATAAATTTAATTACAAATTATTTTTGCTATTTTATAATGCATAATTATAGTTTATTAACACTTTTAAACAATTCCAGAACATTTTGTGTCATCTCCTACTATTGCGTCCTTATGGCTATCACTGTTTATTATTTCTTCGTGTCCTTCCAAGCGGACTTGCCCTGGTCACAATGCAACCCGAATTGGGAGAATGTGACGTGTGAAAATAATACGGCATTTGTTACTAATGCAGCTGGAAATGTTTCTACGGAATTTACGTCCAAGCTGTACTTTAGGTATTTTTAATTTATTTATATTATTTATTTATTATTTATTTATATTATTTATTTATATTATTTATTTATATTATTTATTTATATTATTTATTTATTATTTATTTATTATTTATTATTTATTTATATTTTTTATGTTTTATTAATTTATATAATTTATTTCAATTTAATTATTTATTATAGCAAGGTCCTGGCCGAATCAAATGATCTCACCAACGGTGTTGGATTTCCTGATTTGAACTTATCGCTCTGCCTTCTCGTCGCTTGGATTTTTATATTTGTATCTTTAGTCAAGGGGGTGAAGAGGTATACTTTTGCTTGGATTTAGAGATTCAGTGTACAAATGTATTATTGTATGTATTTATTAAATCCGAATTATAAAGTAAATTATTGAATGTAATTTACAGCGCCGGTAAAGTCGCATACTTTACTGCTTTGTTTCCTTATGTCGTGCTAATCATTTTATTGATCCGCGGAGTCACGCTGGAGGGCGCTTTGGAAGGAATTAAATATTTCATTACGCCCCAATGGGAAATGATCCTGAAGCCTAAGGTAAATTCCCAGAACAACTTTGAATAAAATCCTTGCTTATTTTTGGATCATAATTTTTATTTTTATTCCTCAAATTTTGATTATATTTTTATAAAAGGTTTGGTATGCTGCCGTCAGTCAGTGTTTCTTCTCACTTTCTACGGGATTCGGTCCGATTATTATGTGAGTTTTTTTCTGTTTAGTTTGTAATTGTTTTTTATTTTATTTTCGTATTTTAAAGGAAATTATGATTAAAATTATAATAATTACTGACACATTAATTATTTGACAGGTTCGCAAGTTACAATCCATTCCGACACAATGTTTACCGGGATGCCATGATCATCAGTTTAATGGACACGTTCACAAGTTTACTCGCTGGATTTACTATTTTTGCTATTTTGGGAAACTTGGCGTTTACTTCTGGGAAGAATATCAGTTACATAACTGATGGAGGCACTTCCTTAGCTTTTGTCTCGTATCCAGCAGCTATTTCTCAGTTTGACTTTTGTCCTCAGGTAATTTTTCATTAAAATTGAATTTTTTTGAATTTTTTGCCACATAAATCAATAATAATTAATCATTTTTTTAATTATTGGAATACGCGGCCAATTAAAATAATAATTATTATTATATGATAATTTAATAATTTTGTCTTCCTTGAATTTTTTCAGTTATTTGCAGTTTTATTTTTCCTCATGTTGTTCACTCTCGGACTTGGAAGTGCAACTTCCCTAACCGGCGGCATCATCACAATCGTCCACGACCAATTCCCCACGTTGTCCAAATTCTGGATTACGACTGTCATCTCTGTCGTGGGTTTTTTCTCGGGACTTATTTACCTCACCCCGGTAAGTGAAAATTACCATTAATTATTAGTAATTAATAATAAAAAATAAAATAAAAATGATTTTTAAAATGCGTAAAAAATAAATGTTTGTTTAAATTAAAAAATTTCTCGTTCAGGGCGGAGGATTCGTTCTCGAATTGGTGGATCACTTTGGATCTGGATTTGTTATTTATGTAATGACCATCCTTGAGGTTTGTCAATTTGTAATTTTCTCTATAAATTCAATTTTGTGTGTGTGTGTGTGTGTGGAATTTAATAATATTTTTCTTAACCGGAAATGTTTTTTATTAATTAATTAATAATAAACAAGTTTTAATAATTTAATTAATTTTATTAAAATTTAATTTTGTATCCATTATGTAATGTTTTAAAATAAGGGGATATTTGAATGGCAATATTTCAGTGATTTAAAATAATTCCAATCCGTTTGCAGGTCATAGCCATTGCTTGGATTTACGGGCTCAGCAATATTGTCAGGGACATAGAGTTCATGTTGAACATTAAGGTGGGATTGTACTGGAAAGTCTGCTGGGGTTTCGTCATCCCCGTTGGACTTTCTTCAATTTTAGTGTACAAATTCGCTGCTTTGGAGGGATTTTCCGTTAAAGGATATGTCTACCCGGATATTGCCATTGGTGAGGATTTATTTAATGTAATACAATTAATTGAAATACAATTTCCAAGAAACCGAATGTTGGAAATTAATTGGTGTATGTATAAACGTTTTATAATTAATTTCAGCAAATCTTTACCATTAATAAATTAATTACTTAATTAAAAATTAAATTTACAGTGTGCGGCTGGCTGGTGGCTGCTGGAGCCATTTTGCTCATCCCGATCGGAGCTATACATGCTATTTCAATTGATACATCGGATTCATTAATGGAGGTGAGACATTATATAATAAATCAATAACAAATACAAAATAAATAATAAATAAATATTTAAATAATAAATATATAAATTTTAAAATAATAAATATAAATTTTAAAATAATAAATATAAATTTTAAAATAATAAATATAAATTTTAAAATAATAAATTTAAATTTTAAAATAATAAATATATAAATTTTAAAATAATAAATATATAAATTTTAAAATAATAAATATATAAATTTTAAAATAATAAATATATAAATTTTAAAATAATAAATAACAAATCCAAAATAAATGCAACCGAAACAAATTTTGTACGTATATTTACTTTAAACCTATTTGTCTATTTCCAGAAAATCACGAGCTCATTCAAACCCAAGACAACTTGGGGTCCGAAGTCATTGGAATTGAAGGAAGAGTGGGAGGATTTGCCAGAAACGGAAAGCTATACTGAACAATTTTGGAAATACGCTACTACTTGTGGGCAACCAAATCCAGGAACAAGCGCTATTGAAGAAGCTGATAATGATGTTTTTCAGCAGTGCTAAAATTGTTTTATAGTATTAGTTTCCACATTATTACATACTTGTAATTAAGTATTTTGTACAAAATTTGTATCATACAGTTTTTGTTCGTTGAGTATTTACGTATTACAAAGAATTTTGGATATATTTGGAAAGGATATTTTGGCTTCCTTGTATTTTTAATTAATTCAATTTTGTTTACTCTTATTCATGCCAATAATTCCTAATTTCAATTTCCAAGGATCGTAAGATCTCATTTATTAGCGAACTATCGCTATATCCTGCTGCCAAGTATATGTTTAAGTTATTTTTTGAATTTAGTCTTGTACTTTTGGTGAAAAATTCTCCAAAAAATTAAGTTTTTACACATGCAACATTAAATTACCAATTACCAATGTTAATGATTATTGATAAATCTTTTTAAAATGTCATTTTAACTGACTAATTTTTTGAACGATTGTGTAAGCAACGATTAAAAATGTTAAATTGTAAGCTAAATATAACAAGGTGGTATAAAAATATTAAATAAATTAATTCAAATTAATTTGAACTGAATTATTTATTGAACTTAATTGAATACTGCAATAATTACCATTATTATTATTACTCAAAACATTTATGAGGGGTTAAAAGATTTACAACATACAGCATAAATACTTTTAGACCGCAAAGAATACATAATTTAACTTTTTTAAACAAATGCGGAATGCGAATTCCAAAAATATTATTAACGCTGATTCCATTTCTATACTACGCTACAAGAAAATATATATTAAAGTTCTTTAAATTATTTCGCCAAATTAAAGCTTTAAATTTTGTAACACTTAATTCTTTTTATTATATTTTCGGTGGCATCACCAAAGAATCAATAACAGTTTCATCTGCTAGGGTTGATATATCCCCGAAATCACTTTCACCCACGGCAATCTTCCGTAGAATCCGACGCATGATTTTTCCCGATCGTGTTTTTGGCAATGCTTGAGCCAAGTGAATTTTCTCAGGGGTAGCAATTGGACCAATTTTATCTCGAACTATTCACGAAAAATTATTGTACATGAATTTGTTTAAATATTTAATTTTTAATTTATCTTGGTATGAGAGATTTCTATTAATTTTTTCAATATTATACCTTTATCCGTGATTTCAGCAATAATTGATTTATTCATTTCTAGCCCTTCATTCAGGACCACAAAGCAGTAAAGGGCTTCTCCTTTGACTGGATGCTCGATCGGCACTGCTGCAGCTTCAGACACGCCTGACGAAAAATTCAGTTGAACATAGTTAAAACAATCAAAATGAAATTGAGAAGAAATTTGAAAATGAATGATAAACACTAACATTTATGTTCCAAAATCGCTGACTCCACCTGCGCCGTGCTTAATAAATGACCAGAAACATTTAACATGTCATCAACTCTTCCGGTTATCCAGATGTAGCCGTCCGCGTCCCGTTTTGCTCCTAAAATATAATATATTAAATACATTTTAAACACTTCAAACATTATAAAATGAACTTATAAATATGTACTCAAAATTTACGCCAAACAATAAATAAATACGAAATCGATGTTAAAAATAAATACAAAATAAATGAATACTACTATCTGTAGATTTACATTCGTATCTATACGAAATTAAATTAATTATCTTACCATCTCCAGTATAATAATAACCAGGAAATCGTCGAAAATAAGTTTCCTCAAATCGAGTGTGATCACCATAAACGGACCTCATCATGCCTGGCCAGGCCTGCTTAAACACAAGGAGACCCTCTCCAGGCCCTTCGATTACTTCACCATCATCAGTGAGAATTTCAGGTACGATGCCAAAAAATGGGAAAGTCTAGATAAAGAAAGCAATAACATTTAATAAATAGCCCTTTTGAAACACATAAATTATTTAAATTTTATGACGACGCTTCATTCGACTGTTCAAATAACAATAATTTATTAAATTATGACTCACGGCCGAGCCGGGTTTAGTTGGAGTGGCTCCCGGCAAAGGAGTAATGCAAGGCCCGCCGGTTTCCGTTTGCCAGTAAGTGTCGACAATCGGGCATTTAGTATTTCCTAATGTTTGGAAGTACCAGAGCCATGCTTCGGGATTTATGGGTTCACCTGAAATAATTTCATTAGGTAGCTATTATTTTAATTTTTAGCGGTATTCAAGTTTCATTTTAAACAGCTGATCACATGAAATATTAAAACCATCAACAAATCAAACACTTACCAGCCGTTCCAAGGACCTTCAGTGATGACACGTCATGTCTGTTAAAGAAATACTTGATTTAAATTAATCAATTTACAATAAGAAGATACTGATGAAGGTTAAATCTAAATAATAATAATAACTAAATAATAATACAGAAAATAACAATAATAAAACCAAATAATAAAAAATAAAGTAACAATAATAAAGCAAAATAATAATTAATAAAATAACAATAATAAAGCAAAATAATAATTAATAAAATAACAATAATAAAACCAAATAATAAAAAATAAAATAACAATAATAAAGCAAAATAATAATTAATAAAATAACAATAATAAAACAAAGTAATAATAAAAAAAACAAGATAAAAATAATGATTATAATAGTAGCATTGAATGAAAAGATAATAATAGAAAACGACTTAATTATTTTAAAAAATTCACAATAGTAAATATAAAGTCCTAACCGAAGCATAGGATTGTTCCGGAACTTCATCAGGCTTCGAATGACCGTTGGAGCCGTAAATATTTGACTGATCTTGTATTTTTCGATGACAACCCAAGGACGAGTGTAGGACGGGTAGAGCGGAGTTCCTTCAAACTGTCGTTAAAATGTATTTAATCAATGTGTTTTTTTAAATTTTTAATTAATTTAATAATTAAATGTTCATCAAGAATTAATTACAAGAATATTAACAAAAAAAATTATTATTATTATTTTAAAAAATTATTGTCATTTCTTACCAGGACACAAGTTGCAGCATTGGCCAAAGGCCCATAAACCATCATGGTGTGGCCAGTGATCCATCCGATGTCCGCCGTGCACCAGAAAACATTTCCAGGTTTGTAGTCAAAGACCATTTTGAAGGTCAAAGCGGCGTACATCATGTATCCAGCACTCGTGTGCAGAACTCCTTTGGGCTTCCCGGTAGATCCACTGTAATTCGTCCAATATTATTTTATGAATAATAATTAAAAATTAAAAAGCTAATAATTTCATACAATAAATGACCGCGAAATTATTTATGTGAGCGTAAAAAGTAAAGCATGTCAACATGTCAAGAAGAAATGGCGAAGATATATAAAAACTAATTAATTTTGATGTGTCAATGAAATTGCGAGTATGTACAACAATTAAATTATAAAATTATAATTATAAAAATTAAATTCTAATTTATGGTACATTGTACTTGATAAACATCTTGATTAAAAAATGTACATCACAAATCTCTACTAGTAATTGCACCTTGTGTAAAGAATAAATAGCGGATCCTCTGCATCCACCCATTCCGGTTCACAGGTATCCGGCTGATTAGCAATTATGTCGTGGTAAGATTTATCCAATGGACCAAGAACGCAGTTCTGTAATAAAATCCGCAAAGGAAAATTGCATTTTGTATCCATTTTGCAGCTTCATAAGGAACGGAAATGGGAGCGGGGCGGCGGAAGGGAATTAAAACGTTACTTCTTTTTGTCTTGTGTGTTTGCTCATTTGCTTTAAAAAAAAATTACTTATAATTTCTATCATAAATCATATCTGCTGACATGTAACATGGGAATTTGTTACGCTGCAAATTGCACATCATTTTGCTTTTTTGCGTTAATCATTTTGACCATAAAAACTGTTCTACATAAAATTAAAACCGTAATAATTAAATAAATATTTATTATTTATGAGTCCATTTATAATAGAATTATTATATTTTTATTTACAACACGTCAATAATAATTATTGACATGCAATATAGGATAGATTTTGCAATTCTCTTTTACTCCTATATAGTAAATATAATGATTGCATACTTTGCGAGAGATCTTTTTTACTTTTATTCATTTCTCAAAATAAAAATTAAAATAATTAGCTCACCTTCTTCCCAGTCACTTCACATTTCTTTAACCGCGACAAGTGCTCCACCACAATTGAGTGCTCAACGTTGTGACCTTGTTCCCGACACAGTTGTATTGCCTGTGTATAGAATATTCACGTATAATTATATTTTAATGAATGATACTCCATTCTTTAAGCTATATATAAATGTGTTTGTATCAATTTTATTTTATTTTAAATATTATTTTTTTAATTTATTTATTTCAAATTTTAATTTCCACACCTTGTCCGTTATTTCTTTCAAGGGAATGACCTTGTCACCTCTGAAAGCTCCGTCGGCCGTGATGACAACAACGGATTGGGCGTCGATCAGCCTGCCGGACAATGATTCGGCCGAATAGCCAGCAAACTATGAGAATCAAGTTCAAATAAATAAATAATTTAAAAAATGAATAATATCAAGTAAAAGTAAATAATAAATAAATAATAATAAATAAATAAATA
>JAQGAK010003947.1:0-13490 GCA_034696945.1 Lipothrix lubbocki
ACAAAATGTAATACAAAAATTAATACAAAATGTAATACAAAAATTAATACAAAATGTAATACAAAAATTAATACAAAATGTAATACAAAAATTAATACAAAATGTAATACAAAAATTAATACAAACGACTCACATTTAAAAAGAGACTTCCGAAACTCCCCAATTCCAGAAAATCCAATCGTCGCAACTTCTATATATTTTTCCATCTCCTTCATCATACTTGTCAGGATTTGATTGATTTGTTCCAACAAAATCTCCCGTTGTATATGCATTTCATCGATACTTCCTGCCTTCAAAATACAGACCCCACATAAAGGAATATGAGCTTTGCGTCCACTGGCAAATCCCTGGTCAACTTGGAGATTCAAATAGGCACAGAAAGTTTGGAAGATGCGGGGATTTTTATTGAAATTAATATTTTCATTATTATTAATATTATTCTGTTTTGCCTTCTCGTCCGATGACAAAACTCTGTTGCAAATTAGGCAATTTTGCAGCGAATCTAGAAAGGATCGTGTTACCCGCATTTTGTTTTCAAATGGTTTGTTGTACCGCGTGTGATTAATAAATATAATTTGTATTTCTTATAAATGCTATTTTATTACTGTTAACTTGAATATGATGGAAGTAGAATTTGATGATGCTTCATAGCTGAATTTTCAGATTCTGAAACGGAAATCAGAATGCAAAAACAGCAAACAAACAACAAGTTACAAAACAGATTACAAACTTCAGAAATCAGAACTCTGCATTCAAGCTTCCCACATAATTTCAAGGATCTCTATTTACAGTTAGATATCCTTCAATAAGCAAATAACAAACAATTGACAGAACTGCTTCTGCTTGCATTGCGTAGTAAAAGTAAAAATAAAACAATGAAGTTTCAGAATGTCCAAATTTGAATTTTCTACCTGTGCCGTGTATGTAATATGTTATGGATTTATTATTATTAATATTTATTCATTTAATCTCTACCAGGAAATTTCAATTTATATGCTACAATGTTAAGATACATATCGTCGGGGGAGATATGCAAAGCGGGCTATTTCCATGTGAGCCTAAATGTAAGATCAGATATCCACCCTCAATTCAGTGCAAGATCGGGTATCCTGCCGTTTAAATTGCATTAAAAACTGAAAAATTGAAAACGAAGGGAGGTTTTATTTAAAATTTCAACTGCAAATCAAGTGTAAATTACTAGCTTTAAGCCCGTCATGTGTACAGGAAAGCACGGATTGGCCATTATGTTGAATTATGTATGGCGCGGGCATTTGAAATCTTACAGAGAATCTCTAGTGAGGTTTATGAGTATAATTTTAATAAATCCAAAAATAATATACTATTATTACTACAAAAATGTAATTTCAAAAATCAAATGAATGAAAACCAATTTTACAAAATAATCTAAGCAATTTATTTATGCCTGTAAATTATAATTGAAAGTATGAACTCGCAAAAATTCCCATTTCCAATACATTCACGTATACATCAAATACAAGCTCATCAAACACAAAACAACTAAAAACTATATCTTAATCATTGCCGAACTTATATGTACATACACAAGGAAACAAGCACAGATGGATTGCCAACAAACTGAAACTTGGATGCCCTAAGTTATTATTTCTCGTGTGTCGTGTGGATCCCCCAATGACGCGAACATTGACGTCAGCACAAAAAATCCCAAACATGGGTGTGATTATTTGTTGTTATTAATTACAATAGGTACTACAGAGTAGTGTAAAAGTATTAAAGGGGTTGGGTAAGTACGTGTGCGTGAAATGTTCCAGTCAGCTTATTAATATTTTAAGTGATGTCCATCACTTTTGTATTAAACAGTACTCAAGCACCCCAATTATTTGTACCTCAAGGAATTAACTCGGTTTTTGTTAACATTATTTTGAAGCAGCAGAATTGCATGACAACATCAAAGATTCTACAGCACACTCCTTTTATTTTGACTTTTTTTATCATCTACAACATTAATTAAGCATAGCACTTGTATGTATAATTGCAATGATGCGGCATGCAAATTCTCCATCCCAAAAACCTGTTCCTGCTGCTTAAAAATGCACGATTTTAAGGCTTTTAGCCATGTTGGGGGATAAAATTTGTCCATTGGGATTGTCCATTTCTTACTATTGTAATTATTGTAATATGCATTGTTGTGATAATATAAATGCAAATTAAGTTGAATTTCAAGTCAAAATGTATTTCCAGTCAGTACAGCTTCAGACCAGGAAATGCTTCGTACGTCGAGAATTTATTGACGATTACTGGAGATTTTATTTCAAATTATTTGAATTATATTCTTTTATTATTATATTCTTTTATTATCGGAGTTATTGTAAAATTTAATTTTTATTTATTAGAAATTAATGAAAACTCAAATTTATTTGCAACATTTTATTTAAATCATTTAAATTTTAAATTTGCAAATTGTGGACTTATTTTGTAAGTTACCCGTGTGAACTAAAATATTCTAAAATGGTCCAAAAAATCATAAAAAAGTGTACAAGTTTAATATTTGGGACAATCAGAACCGCTGTGGTAATAGTTCTCACAATAATAATAGCAATTACGATCCCAACCGCAACAGCCGGTGTTTTCCTGATATTCGCGCCGATTCGCGCATGCGTAGCTCTGCTAGCGCGGAAGTTCCGACCGGATTTGGATTCCTTGGTGACAAACGAACATTCTCTATTTACCACGCGGACAGATGGTCTCGCCCCTTCAAATATTTTAATTACCATAACGTTGGAAGGAGAACCTTCACTGGAAAATCTACGAAGGATTTTTGACACTCGCATTTTTAACTTACGGGACGGAGAGAATTTTGTCTACGACAAACTATGGAAGACATGGGAAAGTTTCATGGGCTATTCATTTTGGAAAATTGATCCGGAATTCGATGTGAAGAATCACCTTAGGGATTATGACTATGCAAAGGATCTCGCCCTACCAAATCCTTGCAGAGAATCTGATTTGCAGAAGGTAGCGGGGAAATTAATTAATGCGCCGTGGGACAGAAGCAGAAGTCCTTGGGAATTTTTGCGAATTAAAAATTTTGAATCTATGGATGCTAACTCATCAAAAAACAGTGAGGACAATAGTGGAGAAAAGTTAAAAACTGTGATGCTCTTACGATTGGACCATTTGCTTGGCGATGGTTATAGCTTCATGGAGCTGGCGCGAATTTATTTCGATGCAGATTTCCAATTTCCCACGTTGAAGCTGGGTGACACTACGAATTTATCTATTTGGAAGAAGCTCGGGATTTACCTAAGCGTCCCTTACCACACCGCGGATAATATTTTACTCGCTTTTACCGCGTGGAAATTTCAGTTTTTGAATAAATTGCTGAAAAGGGAATCGACGATAGTGATCAGTCCGTTCGTGGATGTAGAATCAGTGAAACGGATTAAAAAACATTTTAACGTTCATTATGCCAGCGTTGTTTACGCCGCCATTTTAGGTGCGATTCATCGCGTCATCACTTTTTCTGGGCAGAAATCACCCAATAGTCTGGTTTCCCTTTTTGTCGTGCCGAAGCCGAATCACCCGAAAGGGTTGACTATTCATGCGTAAACAATTAATTTAACAGCTTAAATTTTACTAAATGAATTTTATATTTATTTTATATTTATTTTACATTTATTTTATATTTATTTTATATTTATTTTACATTTATTTTATATTTATTTTACATTTATTTTATATTTATTTTACATTTATTATTTATTTATTTTTAAGTTTTCTCAGAATTGATTTTGTTTTAAAATATTGCAGTCAATTTACAAACTCAGTGACTTGGGTTTTGCGAAAGACGTCTCCTCCAATGAAAGTCTCTGTTCTACATTCTTAGGAACTTTACCTTACCTGGCTCCGGAGATTTACGTCGGCCAAAAGTAAGTTTAGAGGATTTTCTTTAAAGAGGGTGTTTTCTGGCATCATGTTTAGCATTTGGTTACGTGATTTTTTAGTATTTGCTGGCAAACGATAAAATCGTTGATTAGATTTAATTTGAAATTTTAATAGCTAATAATTGTAATTTACTCTTTTAGGTACGACAAAACAGTGGACTATTGGAGTTTTGGCCTGATTGCTTTTGAAATCAGCTGTGGGATGCGACCGTTTATGCCTGGCGACTCCCCTGCAGTTTGGTAATTGGAACTTTTTTTTACTTCATTGCATTACAGCATAATGCTGATTTTAGATTTTAAATAATCCGTACCGTATTATGAATATTTTTTCTAAAATTAATTGTTAATTAGGATCCCCCACGTCGCCAAGAAAGCCAAGGACGTAATTGCAATTTATCGTAATGAGGAAGGAAAAATACAGTCCTCTCGTGATATTCCTTATAAAACTCATTTATCGGAGTAAGTATTTTCATTTTGATTTGCATAATTGTATTAGTTTTTGTAATAATTTGTGTATTAATTTGTGTATTAATTTGTGTATTAATTTTTGTATTAATTTTTGTATTACTTTTTGTATTACTTTTTGTATTAATTTTTGTATTAACTTTTGTATTAATTTTTGTATCAATTTTTGTATTAATTTTTGTATTAATTTTTGTATTAATTTTTGTATTAACTTTTGTATTAAATTTTGTACTAATTCTTGTATTACTTTTTGTATTAATTTTCGTATTTAGAATAAATTACTCCTCTCACAGTTAATAAAAATCCAAGTTCGAAATCTAAGATTTACAAAAAACGTGCCCTAAATTTCACATTAAACTGATATAACCTACGAATGTTATGAACTCTTGCATTAAAAACAGCCAGAGCTGGAGAGTAAATAAGGAATTAAAATATACTCCTAGCAATATATTCATTAGAGAGTCCCGGCAGTAGTGTAAGAAGATGGAGCAATGAGAGAAAAAAGGTTATAAATCATCCGGATCTCCCCGTCCAATATATGTAATGCTTTCCATTCCTTCCAGCACAACAACAACAAAAACAACAACAACGAGAACTATGCAGCAAGAAGCTCCTTCTTTACTAATAATATTTTATTGTGGATATATTCTTCCATTTCTATCTGATCCTATAATTCTACACACAGTAACTCAGTTTACATGCAAACAAAATATACATACTTTATATCCATTAAACCTCACACGTTTGACGTTTTCAACATTAAAAACAGAACTGGAAGACTCATGGCGCAAGGGCCAAGGAGCAATTTAAGTAGCCACTTGCCACATTATTGTGAAATTCTAATTTCCAAGTGATTCATGAGTTTTCGCTGGAGCTTATTACCAAGCGTTCCTTACATATATTCCATATATGTACATATATTATAAACAACTGTATATAGAATATTAACATACATATACATAGTAATAATAATAATAATAATAAGGGAGATGTGAAACTCAAATATTCCTCGTGTTCTCCATCCTGGATTTACTTTGGGGCTTATTATGTCTTATCTCTCCATGAGTGCCACTTTATGAAATGAACTTTATCCTTATGTATAATTTTCTTCACATTATATTTATTATTTCGCGTGTAAATTTAACTCCAGTAGAAGGAAAGGAATAAGGTTCATTTCGTGTATGTATCTATTAAGTATGGTGTATATGTATCTATTCTACAGTCTCCATTAAGTGAACCTCATCGGTTTATTCCTCTGGGCAGGAGAGTGTAATAAATGGGAATGGGATGAAAGGGAAATGAAGTCATCCGAAGAAAGGAGAATCTTTTTAATATGTGTAATAATACATAATAAGAATGTAAATAACACGATTTGTTTGCACGTGCTCTTAGATTAATTTTCATTTTACTATTTATTACACGGCATGAAAACGCTTTTCCATGGGAAAATAATTTTGTTTTTATTTTTGAAATGCATTCTCTATATGGAATTTCATATATTACTTATGTAATATGGAATTAATCAATATGTATTTTATGCGTGTTATTCTTATTAATATTACGCCTGTTAATATTGTTGATTTTTTGTCATTATAACCCATTAAAATTTTAAAATACATAAAAATAAAATTAAAATATTTTTTATTTTCATTAGCCTTTTAAACAATTGTATGACTTTGTTTGTTTATTATTTATTCCATTCATTACATTTTTCCCAATTTTGTTTTCATTTTGTATTTTATTAAATTTATTTAAGTTTAACGCCGTGTACAATTTTCGGCCGTTCACAACATTCCAAAGTGTAAACGATGTTCCATCCACGTATACTAAAAAGTTGAAACATTCAAGCATTCGTTCCAAATAATTTGAATTTGTTTTTTAAATATTTATTTTTAAACTTTGTTTTACAGGTTTCCAAAAAAATTTTTCATTCATGGCACAAATATTGTAATGATAAGTTTAGTTAAAATATTATTGTAACGTTGCCTTTACTCTCTTTTTCGTTTTGTATTTTATTTTGAACAATTTCAGTGCCGTTAGTAATTTCTGTCGTGAGGTTTACACGTATTTGCAAACAGAAATCCCGCAATCGTCTATAAAGCGTAAGGCAAAATAAAAAAAAGCTTTGTATTTATGTCTTTAGACATGAGTCCATTCAGAAGCAAATGTCGAGACGCAAAAACACTTGGGATTTTTTAATTCGAAGTCATGAAAACCATGCAAAAATATGTACAAGGTAAATTACATTTTATCGTGCATGTTGTCTGTATATATTATGTACTATTTTCCTTATTTTGTATGTGATTTGCATTTATGCCATTTATTTTGTATTCATTTGGTTATTATTTTATTTATATTTTTTTTTCGTAAATACTTTATTTTTTGCATTCACTTTGAAATAATTTTAAATATAGTTCTTTGTTTTTAAGTATTTTCAAGGTTATTTTCTTACAATTTACATACCGTCGGTTAAACTCGAAAAGGGGCTAAAAATAATTTTTAACCCATAACGTCACGAAAGTTTTAGCACCTTTGCAAGTTTAACAGACGATACATTCTTTGCATGACTGGTTTAAGTTTGTATTCGTTGCGTTGATGATTTTAAGTTTACCAGCCAAACATAATAAATAAAAACTGCGAAAAAATTAATCCTTACCCGTAGCAACGCCATTGAAGAAATTCCTTCATCAGCATTGGCAAATTAGTCCATTATAGTCCTACATTTCATCCACATTGATTTTGTTTAAATTGGACTTGATACTTTAAAATGGAATTAATTATTATAAATGTTTAATACTTGAAAATAAAATTGTAATAGAATACACAAACAAAAGATAATTATCTAACGTAATGATTCTAACGCATAAATGTAGTTTCACACGCTGGTGTTACACTTATTAGCCTGTAATTATTTTAATTTCCCGCTCCTTGCAAAATTCCCTTTATAGCACTTTAAATTTTAGTATGCACGTATTTAGTTCTTTAATATTCTTATTTATCCTTATCATGCGTATTTTTTTGTTATTAGAACATCAACAATTTAAAACAAATTCTAATGAAATCCACTCTCAGCAGATCTACCAACAGAAACAAAAATCGTTCTTCACATTTTGTAAGCGGTAATTACGGCATATATGTAATGCACTTGAAAATGTATTCAGCAATAATAATATCAAACTAAACGATTCCCGCTGGAACACTGAACACAAGAGAAGAATAGGAAGTGGCTTCGTTACGTAACAAATCCACACTAAATAATGTTGCTGTCCAAACAGTTGCACTTGTATGGTAAAGGCCTGCACACAATATAATAAAAGTTTTAAAGCAGGAGTTTGAATAAGGGAAATGTGTATACATTATATAGCAATAATAATAAGTCAAGCAGAGGAAACCGGAGCGATGGGTCATGAATGAAGTGCTATTGCCGTATGTATAGGAATATATTATAAAAGAGATAAACGCGTATAATATAAAATATAGGAAAGGCAATATTACACCATGTATAAGTATTTAACGATAAGGTTGCTGCTCTTTCAGCCGAGAAGAAGTATAGACGAAGAAAAAACGGAGAACAAGACGACGAGAGAGCAAGGAGCAGTTATATTGCATAGAAAAAACCCACAGCAACATCAGCAACAACAACAAGTTTTACACTCAAGCGAGTATCCTTATCCAGCCCTAATGATTTCATATATAGTAAGGCATGCACACATGTCACGTACATACTGAATAGTAAGTGTAGAATATCTCATGTTGAAGAGGCAAATCTAACTATCTCCACAGTTGCTACAATGCAATAAGAATGACTACAGCGTCCGAATATTATTTTTAAAGTTTGAATTGCAAAAGAGACTATTCCGTTTATTTACCATTGCAACCGCACATAAGCGGTAGAAACTGCTGGAATATTTCCCCTTCCTACAACATGCATGACTTAGCAGGAGTTTCCATAGCAACAGCGGATTTTGCTTCCCATATAAATGCGCTATACTGATGATGACAATGTAAACAATCAGCCATGCTTTTAAACGACATCGCCAGTTTTGCATATGAATATTTGTGAAATTTCTTGTAATCGTAGTTTTATTCTTTTGTTTTAGCAACTGTGCAGATAGTTGCATTTGCCTCTTGAACGATAACGATGGATAAGCTGACAACGCTATAAGATGGGAAACACACATGATGGAGCAATAATATACGGCGGTTCAATGTAGATTATATGTAGATATGTAGATTACATAGTGCGTATGGTATATTCTATATAGGATCTTCCTGCTTTGGACTCGTGAGGGATAACATATACGTAAACACGTATGGAAGGAAATGGGAGGAGTTTGGGGTTCAGTTGATTTTGTATGTGTGTGTGTGTGAGAGAGACAGAATAAAAAAATTCAAACGAAAGGTTTTATTAGTTCAACGTGCTAAGGGCCATATGTGTTTACATTATGGGCTCTAATATGCATACAAGCCTAGCAATGCAAGGGGCTTGTCGTAATATTAAAATTCGGAAAGGCAAATTTCTCACGCACTAAACCAATATAAAAAGCATGTGGACTTGAATAGTCTTATATTGTACCTTGTTTCCATTAGGTTGCTTCTCCCCTATAATAATTCCAGCCCCGGAGGCACATTTAATTTCAAGTGGACAATATATGCATAATGGGACGAGAAATAAAAATTACGATGTGAATCTATATAAGAAAATTTTGCAATGCCTGACAAATATTCAGAGTTTTCAGAGTACATGTTGAAAAATTCAAATAATCATGAAACAAAATATAAAAATAAATAACAAACGTTATGAAATTCAAGATTGAATAAAAAACGTAATAAATATTATAGAAATAAAAATAAATAGCAAAAATATATTTAAAAATTAGTAAAAATTCCATGAGTATGCAATATTTTTATAACTATTTTATTGCGTTTATTCCCATATCATCAAAAGCTGAACAGTATTTATTACTATATTAACTATTATGTATATTGATAACGTACAAAGCTGCACAAACTTCCGATCCCTGGATACATTTACAATGATTACGTAGCAATATTTTCGACTTGACATTATTAGTTTATTCATACTTTCAATACAATGTATTCTTCTATTCACTTCACCATTACTTTTAAAATGCATTTATTTAATTATATACATTTTAGCGTGCGATCTTTGAAATATTTTAAAAATTTTATGCAAAAATTGCAATAATTTGCTTGCTCTGGCTATCTTTATAACCATAAGTTATGAAAAAACAATAAGAACTGTCAAAGTAACTAATAAAAATTTGGCTTCGGCTATAATTGCTTCTGTAGCTAAATAAAAATGTGATTATTGAAAATAATGGTAATAAAAATAGTTGAATAAAATAATTAATTAAAATAATCGGAATGAAATTAATAATAACAATCTAAGCATTATGCCAACTTGCTGGACTAACAATCTTCGAGGCATTCAAATAGTAAGTCCAGTAGCCTAAATTAAAGAGTAAGAATCCTAGCGGAAATGTAATACGGGAAATAACATCGATAAATGCCAAGCCGAATTTGCTCTGGCGGACTTTCGTAGCCGCGGCTTCCAGTTCCTTATCAATCGTGCGGCTCCTTTTAAAACCCACGGTAATGAGTTGGAAGGGATTAGCAACCTGCTCCGCCCCGCCCTCTGCCGCTTTCTTTTCCAATTCCTCCGCCTGCTCCAACTTCCACGCCTGCTTCTTATCCTCAATCTCGTCCTTCTTGCTCTCCGCCGCCTTGATCCTCTTCGCCATGTATCCGATGGAGGCGGACTGCAGTAAGGAAGCAAATACCATGGTGAAGCATATCCCCAAATAAATGTCAATGGCCTTGACATAGGAGATCTTCGGGGAGTTGGCATTGGTCGAGAGGAGGAGCGTCGTGATGGTGAGAACGGCCGTGACGCCTAAAGCCATCCGCTCTGCCGCCGCGTCCCGCCCCATCCACAAGGAAAACCATGAGATGACGACGATGAGGGCGGCGGGAATATAAAATTGGATCAAGTAATAATTGAGGGAGCGAACCAATAAAAAGTCACAGACAAGGATCGAATAATTCCCCGTGGACGTCATCGATGTCCGATTGCCCTCGCGATGCCCGAAAACAGTAAATTGAGGGAGCGTGTCCGCATTCCAGCCCATCCGCACCGGCTTTTCCCCTTCTTTCCAAATATATTCCAAGTCCTTTTTCGAAAATCCATAACTCCCAAGCTCCACTTGGCAGATCTGCTGGTCCATCGGGAAGAGCGCGAGGTTCATTGGGCAGGAGGCGGTGAGAGTGAGGCGCGTGGATTTCAAAATCTTCCCGTCGGACCACAATCGAAGAAATTCATTGGTCACGGTGGCGGAGTGGATGTAAGCGGACTTTTCATTGGGGAAGAAAGTGTCGGGGTGCCAGATTTCCTTGGAGAATTCATGCGTCAAGCCGATAATCCCGACTGTCCTATTGTGCTCCGTGTGCTCAAATTGCAGCCGCTCATCCTGCCAATACTGGCGGAGGTAAAAGTCAACTTCGAATTCCATGTTAACTTCGGACACCCCAGAAATGCTCTTTACATAGATGGAGACACCGACGTTCTTCGGCGGGCCGTAGAAATCCGGTCGTATCCGCTTATCATAATTCTTCAGGATGTTGTTTAAGGTCCTGGAGAGACCCACGCTACTTAGGGGCTCATAGGGGGCGCTTTTAAATTCCGTGGAACTGGTGAGTGCGGAAGCTACCGGCGGGGCTATGGGTGGATGGAAAGATATCATCGCAGGGTTATTATTAAAATTGTTCAATCTTTCCGCTTCATTTTCCGTATTCTCGTTCTGGATGTTGATTTTATAATTGGCAATAATTGGAACAGGACCGAGCTCCTGGAATTGATCCAGTAATGGATCCATTGGTGGCACTGTCGGCAATGATTGCTGGTTGGTGTGTTCCGACCAAGATATTTTCTTGAACTTTGGTGTTTTATCAATATCATTATCTTTATTAGAAAATACTAGCAAAGGAATGTTGTATAAGATAATTAAATGCAGGATTCCAGAAAGAAATAACATTTCAGATCGGATTTTTTAACGTTTTTTACGCTTGTTGAGTTTTTAAAACTTAAGTAATTTTTATAATTTAATGCATTTATTTATTTTTTATAATTTGTAATCTAATTTCATAAAATTTCACAATCCTTGTATTTATTTAATTTTTCATGATTTCTATCTTAACTTCTTGCTAAATTTCACAGTTTATTATTTAATTATCTATAAATTCTTAATATTTCCCCTTTTAAAAAAATGCCCAGTAATTGTAATATTATGGTTTTTTTTATTTTTTTTTAAATTTATTGAATAATTTTGTCGAACTCAGTGTGGCTGTTCCAGAGTGTTGTATGTCCTGGTGATTGCGGGCCGTCCAGCCTGAAACTGGTCCACAGAATTTGGAAAGACATACTCTTCCACACCCAAGCTATTATTGCATTTACTCTGCCAACCTCATTAACAATTGATGTTGGGGATATTGCTCCATATTTCCCTCCGTTTTTTCGCGAATTTCCATGTATCTCCAAACAAATTGTCAAGGTTATAAATTCCAGTATAACTACATAATTTTACATGCACATTGCTTGTGATAATATTCCTTGTTCCACGCACCCTTTTATTTGTAATTTAGAAGATTAATCAAAGAGTCGATTCCCGGGAGAATTGCTCAGTCGGTCGCATATTAAATGTTTGGATAAGCGTGTATGTACTTTCCCAGCTTGCTCATTGTCCCATTTTTTGTTATTCCATTCATCTGGATTTCATCAGTGTAATTACTAATGTTGTTTATACTACTGCTACAGGAGAAATGTAGGTGAAAGGGAGGCAACGCCTGGACACTTTAATAACTCCGATTGCTAAACCGTCGCTTTTAATTATACATGCAAGCATATGTTTATCTATTTCTTTTTATGGACGGCCGACATTGCCTTAAATACACATTTACTTGTTGAGCATTGCTGACGGTGGCACTGTAATTTCAGCAGGTTGTGTCTACACATACAACTCATTTCTGCCCGTCATTTACAACACTCACGAAGGATTTATGTTGTTGACACGTTGCTGCTGTAAAAGTAAAAGGTGTACAATTATTACGATGTTTGAGTCCATACAACAAACATTTTGCGTATTAAATAGCGTGTGAAATATGTATATGCAGTCGTTCTTGTTTCAATGTGCAAAAATGTAAAATAAGTCTCAATATAAACAAAGTAGCAAAAATGCATGAAATGTGAAGTCACTTTTGCGCTCTCAAAAGTTTTGAACAGGACAGGAACACATTCATTATCTAATTAGGTGCGCTTTATAATCAAAAATTGTATATGGATTTAAAATCTATTTTTGTGTGTTGTGGATTTTGGGCTTTTCTCTTCATTTTGAAGAATTTATTTTTATTGAATTTTATTTCATATTTTAAAATTTGGGAGTTTTTCCATTCAGGATTATTTGGGGAATTAGCGAGAAGTTGCTAGTGGAGTGTAGGATTGTGTATTATTGCATTGTTTAAGGTATTTCATATTTGGAATTAAGAAAATTGAAATATTTTGATTTGATGTAGTTGTGCTCTTGCTGCATCATCCCGTTTTGTATAGTGCATTAGTCAGAGATGCGCATCTTACCTATATGTGCTACAATTGTTTCATTTATTATTATTATTTATTTATTTAATATTATTTATTTTATTGTGTGCAGTGTGTACTGCCCACACATATGTATATACGTTTGTATATACATATTGTTATTTATTATTGATTTTCTTGCCCACAATATAATCGTTTTAGCATAAAAAAAACTTTCAAAACTTTTCCATAAATAAAATATTAGAGAATTGGTCGCGTACTGTCGTTTTTATTCAATCTAATAAATTTTTCTTATATGTATAATTATGCTATTTTACATGTGTTTAATTATAAAGGGAAGAAACACGGAAAGAACAAACATTTAAATTATACGCCGGCCAAGATCAAAGCAAAATGATGTTCGTGAAGCGCTAAAATCAGAAGAAATGACCAAAACAATATGCAGACCTTGTTTAATAAATTTATTTTTGCAGGAACTAAGCTTCTTTTAT
>JAQGAK010003948.1:0-13485 GCA_034696945.1 Lipothrix lubbocki
GAAACTGTTCGGCTGCGGGTCCATTCGGAACTTTCCTCTTCCCGCTGACTTACTCATTTTTGTACCGTTGAAGTTGTTGATGGAAGATTACCTATACTGGAAGTTAAAATAAATTAATATTAATGAAAATAAATGACATTAATTAATTAACAAAATATGTTTACATATATTCTTTCCAAAACCTTAAAACCACAATTATTAACATTGTAATTATATACTTACAACAAAATAAATTATTCAAAAATAGCCGACACGGCATGCCATGATTGTAATTTACATATACATATAAACAGTTGTTTATGTAAAACAATTTTTACTGTACTTACTTTTATACAGATAAGGAAGAATCTCGGTGAATAATTTCAAATATGCTGCACAGCAACAATGTCTATTAATTATCGGCTCAACTTAATTTATATTGTTGACAAGATTTGTGTCTTTATTAATCTTGTAGAATCCTAAACTTATGACTAAACCTAAGGCCAAACTAGCAATAATGACTCTTATTATCTTTGTAATTAGTTTATCCCACGGGCAACAGCAATGACAGCAATCTCCAGTTTCTCCAGTGATGTTCTCAAACTGAGGTCGAAGTGGAACTGACGGTTTATTAACCATTTTAATTATAGCATTCCATTTTCAGTGAGTGTGAGTGCAAAAGACGACTACGACTTTGTTTGAAAAACGCACAACTTTTAAAAGTCGCGCCTTTCCAACCTTCGCTGAATGGCTCCGTCATAAGAATGTGATGCTGAAGGGGCCATTCAAATAAATGCAAAAATAAATACAAAAAAGAAATACAAAAAAGAAATACAAAAAGAAATACAAAAAGAAATATAAAAAAATACAAAAAGAAATACGTTGCCTGCTAACTAATTACTTGTAAAAATAAAATAAATGTAGAAAAGAGGATCGAAGAATTCGTTTATTTTTTCTATTTTTTTATTAGTGTTCACGCTTCTAGCCTGGAATCGGTTATTTTTCGTTATCCACTAAGTACTCGGAACAATCTCAAATTAAAACCCTGAATAAAATAATATTTTTTTGAGAAAAATACTCAGTATGCACCGGCTATATAATTGTACTATGTAGGTTGCGAATGAGAATATCATTGCTTACATATTAGAACAGATTAATCCAAGACTGCTGCTCGCAATTATTACATAATTAAATATGATTTGCACAATTTACATATGATTTCGTTCATTTTATTTTAAAGCAATAAGCAAATCTTCTTCGGCAACAGTCTCTCCCACTTTGACCCTGACTTCTCCTACAATTCCATCAGCCCCGATGACCAATTTATTCTGCATCTTCATAGCCTCTGCAAATACAAGAGGAAGATGGAGGTTATACATTAAAATACGTATTTTAATTTCATAGAAATTAGCTGAAAATGAAGTACTACGTGGGATAATATATAATGATAACCAACCTATTACGCAGACCTCTTGACCTTTCACGACCTTGTCTCCTACTTTGACGGAGATGCCTTTAACGACTCCTGGCATGGGGCTGAGAAGCTCCTTAACGGAGTCACTCTAAAATATAACGAAATAGGGCATGTAACTATTGTACTTACTACTACATTTTAGTCCGTATGTTTTTTTAGAAATTTAAAATAATTAGTATTACTTGTTTTGGCAGTGGCATAATGTGAAGCAACTTGTGAGCTGTAGGTGGATATACTTTCAAATCATAGGAGGATCCCTGAAAACCAATCTTCCAAACAGGACTTTGTCCCCGCCCTTGAACCTGAAGCGTAGCTGGCTCCCCATCGAATTCCAGACTAACTGTTGGGATGGACATGTCCCAACGGGGAATTGGAATTTCAGTTCCATTAATGCTAGCCTGTAAAATTCAAAATAACCTTGAGAATCGTGTATAGAATAATTATCAATTACATTTTTATTATTATATACAAATAATAATTAGTGTGACACAAATCACATTTCTTACCACGAACCCATCCCCTACTGCCTTTACAGAAACGTTGGCAAATTTCTCCCCATGAGCCACAACGAAATCCCATGAAGTTAATTTCTGCTTCAATTGCAACGTCCGAATGGCTTCCAACACTGCTGCAAAAGCTTGTAAGCGTTCAAAATTCGTTTCGGATAATTGAGGAATGGAAAATCCGTCTGGATAAATTCTTGGCAGGTAAGAGGTGTCAGTATCGCCTTCCACAAACGATTTCTGAAACAATAATTATTGTAATTTAGGTATGTTGAGTACACATATCAATCGAATGCTTAAATGTTCACTATCTTTCCTACCTCACTGAGGATATCCCTGAGAAGTGGAATATTGTGTGAAACACCTTGAATAACGTACGAATCTAAAGCTTGTTTCCCACGAAGAATGGCTTCATTTCGATTGCCACCAAACGTAACAAGTTTACATATCATAGGATCGTAGTAAACGGAGATTTCTGAACCCTCCCGAACACCTGAATCACATCTTACTCCTTTACCCTGTGGCTCAATGTACCTGAAAATTAAATATTTATACATATGAGGGGAACTTAAAAGAGCTTAGAACTTTTACGTATGGGGAAATGTACCTAGTCGTTTTGTAATTAAAATATTGTTCAACAATAAAAATGACTATAGTCACCTGAAAAGTCTTCCGGTGGATGGTGTACCGAAATTTCTTGTGGCATCCTCCGCATAAACTCGCATTTCCAGTGCCCATCCATTTATTGGAATATCCGGTTGCTGAAACCTGAGAGGATGTCCGTAAGCGACTCTTATCATTTCAGCCACCAAGTCAACTCCAGTAATGCATTCCGTGATAGGATGCTCCACCTGAAAAAAATAATAATTTTATATTTTCCTCAAATCCAACAATCTCAGAGTTTTCCGAAATCCTGTAATTAACAAGAACGCACCTGCAGACGAGTGTTCATTTCTAGGAAGTAAAAATTCTTTTGATTATCGACTAAAAATTCAACGGTTCCTGCCGAAGTATAACCGATCGCTTTTGCTAATTCCAAAGCTTGATTTCCCATTGCCTAAAAACCGTTAAGAGAAGATTATGGATAATCATAAGATAAGAAGGTTAAAATAAATATAACATTAAAATTGAAACTTACCTTACGAAGTTTAGGATCGACAAAAGAACTTGGAGCTTCTTCAATAACTTTTTGATTACGACGCTGAATGCTGCATTCCCTCTCGTTAAGGTAAACTCCATTACCATGACCGTCACACAAGATTTGAATCTCAATATGTCGTGGATCTACCACAAATTTTTCTATTAAAATTCTGTCATCCCCAAATGATGCCTTAGCTTCGTTCTTTGCTAAACGAAATCCTTCAAGGGCTTCCTTTTCATTATAAGCTATCCTCATTCCCTTTCCACCTCCTCCAGCAGAGGCTTTAATCATAACAGGATATCCAATTTGTTTAGAAATTTCAAGACAATGGTCATCATCCTGAATTTCCCCGTCGAATCCCGGAACCTACATAATAATTGAGAACTGGTTAAATGCTGCATTCAAATTTTCTTCCAAATTTCAAAAAATGTTTGAAACACTTACAATATTTACACCAGCTCGTTGGGCTAATCTTTTAGATTCCAATTTATCTCCCATTCCTGATATAGCAGATGCTGGTGGGCCCATAAATTTTATACCTAATTGTTCCTATATTGAAATAATCACATTATATAGAATTGGCATTTAATTCTTTCGGTATAGTTTACTATCATTCCAATCAAAATATTTCCCACAATTATAAAAGTACTTGTTTGTAAAATACTTACTAATTTCTTAACAAACCCCGAATTTTCCGAAAGAAATCCATATCCAGGATGAACTGCTTGAGCACCAGTAGCTTTAATAGCATTAATAATATTTTCTTCGACCAAATATGATTGGGATGCAGCTGGTTCACCAATGCACACCGCTTCATCAGCCATCTCTACATGGAGCTAACAAAAGCAAAAAATTACAAAATTCAAATCACAATTCAAATAATAAATAATACCTCTTAAACATCTATTTTTGAACAGTCAATTTTTTATTTTTGTTTGATTACCGATCTCGCATCTGCAGTGGAGTACACAGCCACAGTTTTAATCCCCATTTTTCTTGCCGTCCGGATGACTCGCACAGCAATCTCACCCCGATTAGCAATTAAAATCTTATCAAAAGTTGGTTCCTGGGGATCCAGGCGGGTAGTACTGTAAATAGTATCCCATTCCGCCATTAATTTCGGCCGAGCCATAGCACTCTGCAACTTGTAGTTGGCTGTCGAAAAGCGACGGAAGGTCTGGAAAACCACTGTGAAGTTTCTCATCGTTGCGGCTCGTATCCGTTAATTTCCACTGCAAATCCACAAACAAATCATCAATGTAACACTGTATCATACAAAATACATCATTCATGTTGTTTAATGCTCCACACAAGTTTAAGTAATTATACTACTACAGTTCATATACATGCATGTGAACCTCACGGCTAATCAAGCTCCTCTCATTTCACACATATATTATTTGTAAAAGTACAAAAAATACATCCGCAGAAATCCATAAAATAAGTATCGTTCACGTTAATGATAAATTCTCATCATAGCAAAAATTTTAAAGCCAAAAGCAGCAGGAGGAGTAGCTGGTATACCGTAAAAGGAAAAAAGATATCTGCGTACAAATACGTTAAATAGTATACTCGTACACTTTTGTACTTATTCCACAAGAAAAAAAATGACAGCAAAAAATCCGTTCCGCTTACATTAGCACCGGAAACAATCAAGTTCAAGAAGAAAGATTCACCGGGGGAGATAAGGTAGAGCACCTGAGGGCAGAAACAAGAAATTGGAATGTGAATCTTTTTTGTTTTTGTTGTTGCTTTGCTTTTGCTCTTCGTGTTGGTTTTGCCTTTACGCGAGCAGCAATCAATAAGCAATTGTTGCAAAAATCTCGGCAAAAATCTTCTTTTAATAAATATTCAATGGTACTGCCAGCAGTAAATCTATTCTTCCTTTTTAATTTTGAATTTCGACCCGATCTGCAATTATTAAATTAATTAAATTAAATTAATTTGTAAAAAAATAATTTAAAAAATACTCTTCATTAATTAATTGCCGTATTTACAACACATTTGTACAACATTTTGTAAATTCCATAGATTTTTTACCTTTACAATATCACGTTTCGTAATAATTCACACGGTATTTATTACGCTCCTTCGATGATTCCCATTAAATAAATATTAAACTCTCATGTATATAACTCAAGATTTCTCCCAATAAATTTAACAGAGAGCTTATTATTTTATAATCGTTTGAGAATTTGAGATTGAGACTCTGTGAGAGTTCCAGAAGAGTGCAATCGAGTCAAGGTCTCAAAAAATTAAGAGTTTGAAATTCGTAACAATAAGTCAAGGAAGGTCATTTCTCATAGCACGTGTTGAACCACGTGGTTTATTGCCAAAGCCATGCGGTGGAGACTGGCGACGGCTCACTCATATTAAATTTTAGTTGCAGTTCCTGTGCCATGCTGGAAAGTCTCCATCTAAAATAAATACGGTCAAGCATGGTGGTGGAACTTATTTTTTTAAATTAGTATTAAATTAAGCATCGAACCACGTTTTCATAATTTTAACTGTTCTTTAATATTTTTCCATTAATAAATTCCAAAAATGATTCTTCTAAACCCAACGGACCTGGAGGAACTTCATAATGGAATTAAAGCTTTTGAGCCTGAGGATTTTGTCGGGTGGGTTAATTTTTCATTTAATTTGTATTTATTTTTGTAATGAGTTTGTATTGATTTTTGTATTTATGTTGTACTTATTTTGTATTTATTTTTTAAAATTACAGGAACCGAGGCACGGTGGCATCAAAATGCCTGCAGATCCTCAAGGTACTGTATGATTACTCCAAAACGGAAGAAAAGACGACAACGTCGTTGACTAGTGTGAATGGAGCTGGCGCTGGGGCTAGTGGAAGTATCCGAAGGAAGAAAAAGAAGAACAAGCAATCAGCAGAGCAGATGCCTTCGAAAACGGAAGCACCGTTGGAGACGCTAATCACGGAAGGCTTCGATAATGAACAAATATGGCAAGAGATCCAGCTACAGAATAATTTCATGTATGAAAACTTGGTCAGTTCTGTGTCAAAGCTGCTGGCTCACCAGAGATATGTGAAGAACGTGATTGCGGAAGAAGGTGGGGAGGATGGAGATGAGGAAGAAGAAGATGGGATTCCAGGGGAAGTAGATGAGATGCAGGTGGAAGGAAATAGTGAGGACGATGGGGAGTCTGGAGAAGAATATGAAGAGAGTGAGAAGCTCTTGAAAGGAGCGTTGCTGGATCAACGTGACTCCGATGGTGAGAGCATGGAAGAAGATGAACCTGAGGATAGAGCATTTGCTGATCAGGAAGGGTCTAACGAGCAGCTTAAAGAGAAGGAAGAACCTGAGCCAGTAGGAGAACCTTCTAATTTCGAAAAGAGAAAAAGAAAAATCGAGGAAAGTATTGAAATGATTGAAGAGGAAGCCCTGCAGCCGAAAGCGTGGCAGTTTCAAGGAGAGGTTACGGCACAGTCGAGACCGGAAAATTCCTTACTGGAGGAGCATTTGATCTTCGATCATTTACTGCGGCAAGGTAATTGATAATACTTGAATTCGTTAATATGTTAGCAGTTAGCTATAATGCAAAAATCACTAATGATGCTACTTTCCAATCATACTTTTTGTGATGAATTAATATTTGGAATTCCTCGTTTCTGATGTGAAATCTGAAATCATTTCGATTGAAACGATATTGATTGAGATAGTGCCTAACCTATTTTTATTGCTTTTTCATTAACAGCTCCTGAGGTAACTGCTGAAACAACTCTCCGCCTGGAAGATATAATAAAACAACGAATTAAAGATCAAGCTTGGGATGATGTCGAAAGAAAGATTAAACCAATAACCGACCCCTTTGAATACAAAAAGAAGCTAGTCCTGGATGCTGAAAAGAGCAAGATGAGCCTGTCCCAAATTTATGAACAGGTACGTAACCGAGCATGACAGAGTGTCGATATTTCGTGGACTTCTTGGCTGTAATGATGCTAACTTCCATTCATAAAAACAATGTTGAATTCATATATGGAATTCCTCGTTTCTGAATAGCCTATCAAGTAAATTTATTAATTCTTAGCATTATCAGCTAAATTTCAAATTATTTACTATAATGTTTTCAATTTTTCAGGAATATATTCAAAAGAAGAAAACGGAAGATGGTGAAGAACAGAAGGAAGAGATTCCACCCGAACAGCTTGATATCCAGAAGAGCTTGGACTCTCTATTTGCTAAATTGGACGCTCTTTCCAATTTCCATTACACTCCTAGGGCATTAAATGCCGAGGTTAAGATTGTATCGAATTTACCAACCGTTACCGTTGAAGAAGTTGCTCCAGTGAGCGTGAGCGATGCTACTTTACTGGCACCACAGGAGATTCAAAGTGAGTGGGAGGAACAGTTGAACATAATTGGATAAATAAAATTATTCTCGAATTTCAAATCTTATTAGCTGTATGCTGTATTGACATTTAGTTTCAATAATTTGTTCTTGTTTTAAACAGCTCAAGCCAAAGGCGAAATCAAAAGTAAAGCAGAACGAACGGATACGGATAGGAAACGAGAACGTCGTCAAAAGAAGAAAGGTCAAAAATTAAAGCGTGTTGCTCGGGAAGAAAAGGATAAACTGAAGGGTCTAGGACTGAGGAACATTAAGTTGGCTGAAAATATGTCCAAGTCAAATAAGCGTAAAAAGTCTCAAGATGTTAACGAAGGTCATGATAACTCAAAGGAACTTAAATCTTCTAAGGCTTTCTTCGCTAAATTACAAAATCAAGTTGATAGTCATATTAAGCAGGTTGTTAGTAAGAAGAAGAAATTAGATTCTACTAAATTGGATCCGAAAAAGTTAAAATTATAAGTTTTTTATGAAATTGTTTGTGTTCCTTCGTATATGAAAGATGTTCGTAAATAAAAAAAACTCATTAAACTTTATAATAATGTATTATTTTTCATATTTTGTATTAGTGAGATTTCAGTGCGTGGACAAATTTTAATTCCATTCTTTTACTTAACAAATAGTGGTACATAATAGATAATTATACATACATACAAAGCACACACTCGTACTTAAATCAAATGTATACACACAAGTCGCATTCTTTATCTAACTGTGCCATATTATAACGTTAATTTTAACTCAGATCTGCTTTATTCCTTGAAGGCAAAATACGAATCTTCTTACTTAGACACGGAGTTTCATATACTTAACTATGTTCGTTGTTAGTGTCCTCTGTATTCCCGACAATTACTCCATCAAAGCGACAGTAAATTTGGGTCTACACACTTTACTATCTGCGCGAAACATTCATACTCATATAAAATATAAATAACTGAGAAGAGAATAATACTTCAATGTACATATTTTAAAGGTAAATAAAAGGGAAAATTAAACGATCCTTAATTTGTATTTATGAACATACATACTATGGAAATTAAATATAATTACTATATTGCACTCAATGTCAGCAAGGATTAAAACCAACAGAAAATTATGAACAAGCTACTTGCGTATGTTCACATCAACTCTGAGCACCTTTAATTGTCTGCAAAAGAGCGACTCCAGCTAATTATTTATATCCTTATACCAAAAAAGAAATAAGACACGAATTCTAGATTCTATACTTCCATCTTATTACTGATTACAAATAAAGGACAATAACGATCAAAAATAAAATGCTCAAATCTTGTCTTCATGTATCTATGCTCCATTTTTAAAATATAATTATTTCTAACGTAGGGGTGTTGAAGAGCAATTAAATTAAAAAATGAAAAAGATAATCACGATGGAATACATGCGTACAAATTAATAAACCATAATAACATTATCATAATTTTGCCTATGGTACATACTTCATATTTTATCTGTAAGCATCAATCAAGAATAAGACTTTGCAGTAGTGGTGCTAAAATCTTGAAAAGATATCGCATATCGTTGCATATCGCGCTTCAATTCAGTTATTATTTCATATAAACTAAACAGGTTAAATGTGTTCGGTGACAAGGCAGAGGTTGAGGGATGACTGGTTGGTGGACAGGAAACTTGATGACCTCGTTAGTTAATTGTACGGAGTCCTGGAGTCCACATTCGTCATTTCCCATGTGCTATATAACAAGGGTCAGTTTACAGTTATATTTGAGCTACATATATTTTGTTATATAATTTCAGAATATTGCTATATATTATAAATAATTATAATAAATTAATTTTTATTAATAATAAAACAATATTATGATAAATAATTCATTCATAAACGAAATATTGATCCATAATTCGATGAACATATTTGTCAAACATAACAACTATATTAAAACAGTTCCAGTTAAAGGTTCAAAACTTTAAATCCTGGCTTGTATCAATAAAAAGCGGCAGCTACTACAATGACTAAATGACTAATTATAATATTCCACCACATGTGTAAACGTTCCCAAAGGAATTAATAATATTCCCAGAGGTATTACAACTATAATTTAAAAAAGTAACATAAAAGTAAATTACTACAATGCAAGAACATCTAAAGCCCTTCTACACTAACACTACAAACCGACCATAAATTCTTTAATGAATAATCCAGTATAATAATATAACACTGACTAGTCAATAAGAGTATTTCCAACAAGAATACGACACGATATCATACATAAAATAAGAAAGACCTCTTAAAAGAAACTAACAACGCTACGACTGCAAACGATATTTTAAGTACATTTAACAAAACTATACAAAAGCTTATCCATGTACTAGAAAAATCATAAAAAACAATAAAAGCAATAACATTCATCCAAGGATAAAATGTCCACCGAGTCAAATGATTACCGGGTAAGTGCTATTTCTGATTTCTTTTAAAGAGATTGAGAGAAAGTATAGGTAAGTATACATGCATAGACCATATAATAAAGTAATAATAAGAACAGAACGGCAGTGATTTTGACGGAACAAACGATACAATAATCAGCGAAAAGCGAAATACTATTTCAGAAATAGTATGTGAAAGAAATACAAGATATTTTGAGATCTACGTGAATCCCTAGACTACTAAAGAGATGTTGAAGCTACGAAAAGTGAAGGGTCAGGAAGACCACTGGCATGCTGCAAATTGAAAGCTTGTCCGGAAGACGCAGCCGGGCTATCGGTCTGATCGTGAGTAGCAGAAGCGTTTGTATGTAGGCTAACATTTTCGTCTCGGCGATAATTACCTGCTTCGTTGGGACGAACTAAGTTTCTGAGAGTAGAAAAATTTACATCATATGCCATGCAGTAGAAGAGATTTTGAAGCACAATACACAACAATTTCAAGTCCGCAAGAAAAGAAAGAATAGGATTATGAGAAGTCTATTCTATATAGATTTGACTATTTTAAAAGTATTGAATAATTATTGTAAGTAAGCCCCAAAAGTCGGGGGAAGAGAAAGACCTATAAGCTGAAGAAGCTAAAAGCATTTTAGAGAATTTCCTCATTACTGTTTTACAGTATCTTATAGTAAACAGTTGTAAGTATGTTAAATTTTCACTATTAAAAAATATAAAGTGAATCCAACTTACCTTTTACCATAGTTTATATGGATAAAGAGAAACACAATGCCCAGAATGAGACAAATAGCTCCGACTACAATGTAGGAAATACCAAGGAATGGATTTTTTCCACCGAGTAGAGATGTGGTGGATATCACAACTGACTTAGTTCCTTGAAATGAGGTAACTGGGAAAGCTGGAATAAGAGTTAATAAAGCATAATTATCAATATCTGTAATATTATATTATTAGATTTCTTATCGAATATCATTTTGTTGAGATTCACAAATAAGTTAACGCTTACAGTAATTTATTCTTAAAGTATAGTTTCCAATTGGTAGTCCATCACGGATTCCAACGGGGGAAGGATCGTCATGCTTCACAATGCGATAGAGCTTCCGAAAATTTGGGAGAGCAGCAGTTCTCATCCAAACAATGAAATCTTCATTTTCAATTCCATCCTCCAATTGATACAACTCTTTTTTCCAAGCTGAGAAGTTTATTAAATAAGTAATTATTTATAATTTTATTTTTATTTATTTAATAATTTGTCAAATCCGCTTAACAGAGGTAATATGGGTATTAGATTATTATTTTTACCTGTGGGTTTTACAAATGTTTTCCACGCTGGATGTTCTTTATTCCCTTTCGCCTCTTTCCACCAGCTTGGATTCTTAAACTTGTACTGTTTATCGGAGTCCCAGGCTATTCCTTTGTTCGTCAAAGGTATTTCTACCTCATCTTTGAACAACTTGATGTCGTCATTGAACATGGAATTTGCAATAGCACCGCAAGGAAATATTATACTTTTGCTGGCTGTAAAAAACAACAAACAACAAAAAATTACTGAAACCGTTAAAAGCGGGAAGAACTAATAATTATGTTTTTGAACTGTTCTTACGTGTTCAACTATTAATTTGGGTTTTGACTTACACTTTTGAAAGGGTATACAAGCGTCATCGGGAGTAACGGGATCTTTAGGTGTACCCACTTGACCCAAAAGTTGTTTGTCATCCCTGGACTTGACGTACCGCCGATGGTTTTGGTAGAAGTTTGTCAGGGCATAGTAGATGTATACCTTCCCCTGCAATTTAATGATTTTACATTCAAGAATCATGCTTCCACATATATTTCACTTAATATGAAATCCTTTTATCTAACTTTCAGAACTATAGCTTAATCCCACAACCCACCTGTAAAGCTTCCTTGATCTGAAAAGGTATCGGGCCACATTCACACTCCGTCTGATTCTGAATGACTGCCGAGCACTTAATATCCTCATTTCCTGATGGTCCAGCTCTTGGGCAGTGCGTGTACTCTATGGTGTACTCCTTGACATTGTCGGAGAAAAATAACAGACCAATACCAACGGGTATGAAAAGTATCCCAATCACAAAAAATGTGGGTAAGACAGTTCCAGCTGTCAGAATGGGTTGCCAGGCCGCTAGTCTCTGTTGTTTAAAAGCAGAGTCTGGAGTCCAGAGAACAAAACAAAACCGTAAATTAATTAAGACAACTTCAAAGTATGGCATTACAACTATTTTTTTTATGTCATCAACTTTCGATAGCTCAGTTGGTAGGGCGGAGGACTGTACATACAGTATTGATCAGACATCAAATTTAATAATTTTCAACAAAAACTGTCAAACACCAATCAGACGTAAATAAATCAAGCAACGTAAGCAGTAATTATTACAACAACAAAATCAGAATCTTCACCCACTTGCTGGTCTTTTCGATTTGTCAGTATCAGCCATTTTATTTATTTATCAATCCAGTTGAATGTTGTTCTTCCGTTTTCTTGAAACGGGTTTTACAAAATGTTGAGGTCCGTCCTAATAATAATTATCTGTCTCTTCAAACTTGTAGGAATCTAGAAATTAACAAAAACAGAATTCACAATAACTAATAACGATTAATTATTACACTACTTAAAAATTTATACATTCAAATCATATTGTTACTTTTCATTTTATTTATTATTAAATTTCAATTATTTTTTTATTTATTATTAAATTTCAATTATTTCTATATGGTATCAGTGATTTTTTATTAAAACAAAATATTAAACTTACTGAATTTCAATGAATTCCTTTAATTTCGTCCGTGCAGATGAATTATTTTCGATTCTGACCATTTTAATTGTTGGAACATGTGGAGCTAAATTGGAGAAATTTACTCCCAAAAGTCCCACTTCCTTTTGAAGTGAAGAAAAATAATTATTATTCTGCGACTGATATGATGAGTAATGCTGGAAGATAAATGCAGAATAATTAATTTCTATATATTGCAGAGAAATTGCATCAGGGCCTGCAAAATTAATTTAACAGCGATATTTATTCCACACACGACACACAGGGAAGAAGGGGAGCTCTTATTATTAATTCCAATTCCGAGGAAATAAAAGACCTTTTGGTTTGGTTTATTTGAAGATTATACATGCGCTATGTGTTCGTTGGGGGTATTAAATGAATTCTTTATGCACTTTCCAAGGATAAGTCATACGCAATGTTAAATTTCATATATGTACATACTATTGGATCCTTATGATGCATCATTCCCATATGTTTACCTTTGTGGAGCCAGTCAACCATAACGTGTCACAATATTAAATTTAAAAAATGATTTCAATTTTTTTTCAAAATAAACAATAAATAAATAAATAAAAATAAATACACTAAACAAATAATAATAAATAAAAAAATAAAGAACAACAATAAATAAATTACTAATAAATAAACAAAAAATAAATAATAATTAATAAAATGTATAAATAAAAATAAATTAAAAAATAAAATAAAATAAAAATAAATTATTAAATTAAATAAATTTCCAAAATCCGTAATTTTGGTCGTAGAAGGACCCCCAATACATCATTGGAAAGGTCCAGAAATCGTAAGAACAGA